>BLKR01011641.1:0-29431 GCA_011170035.1 Teleogryllus occipitalis
GGTTTCCGTGTATGTCGTCTTCTTTTGTGAGCAGATGGCTAAAGAGATAGTGTGCAGTTGCCTTCTACAAGTAAAGAGATAGTGTGCAGTTGCCTTCTACAAGTACAAAGGATAGCATGGATGATAACGAGCGTTGAGAGACGGAAGAATATGATTATGAATGTGATGCCTACCACGCCACAACTACATAGTGAAAACACTCATGCAATACACGGAACTCCAACCCATATACTGGGTCTTTGTCTACTGCCAATACGGACACAATCGGCTGCTTAATGTGTATGCAATACTAGCCAGAGAATACAAAGAACTGGATTTTCGAGTATTTAGCTTATATTGATTAAATATATGTTTCCGGATTTGATTCGTTTAATTGATTATTTTGTCTTTCGGGAAGCGCCAACTGCTGTGATTATAAGCCCTATTTTTGTTGGTAATATGTTATTCTGGGAGGTGGAGGTGTCTCTCCAGCAGTAGAATGACAGTTTCGGAACTTTCACGTTGATTTACGGGAAAATTCATCCTCCTGGTATCTCAACCACCAGGGCACCGCTCCAGCCGGAACTAGCTCTAAGCTCTTGACTGGTCTTCCAACATGAGCCATTGTGTGGTGCCAGAAATTGATAGTATCTTTGTGCAAGAGGAGAGGAAGAGACAAGGCTCAGGAAGAAAACATATCGCAATACTTTTATCAGAATACTGTTCCGGCATTCACTTGGTATTGATCACAATAAAATAGAAAAGTATCAACCAGAGAAGCCGGCGAGTAGAATTCTCCTCGTGACAGTGGTGACACTCCATTTGACCAACTTTAACTAGCTTCGAAAACGGGCCACCGCAGGGTTTCTAACTCTATGTCCTCTAAGTCAAGGACACTGCAATGGCGACAGTTGTTCACAAGAGTGATCTCAGCCGATTATTTGGTGTCAAATACTGCGTACCACACAAGAGTATTCAAAAGTATACGTCATGAATGAAATCAAAGAGCATTACAATGTGCAGATTAGGGATTCGCGTTAAACATAATATTTGTTTTGCATTCAAAATGTATTGATTAATTCAATTCATCTCAATTAAGATGCAATTATGCTTTGCTCCTCTGAGTAACGTGTTTTCCTTAAGTCGTTAGTCCCCTCCCACCCAATAGGACGCGTTCATTCCTCGCTGTGACCCCGCGCGGCGTGCCTCACCTAGGGACAAAGGCCAGCGCGCGTTGGCTACCGTGCGGGAGAGCGCCCGCCCGCGAGTGCGCCGGCAGCGCGGGGGCCGCGGCCTGAGTGGCGGTTGGCGATCGACGGCGATGCTTTACGGGCCGCGACGCCAGTAGCCGGCATAATCGCCCAAAGAGAAGCCCACGAGGGCGGCAGGTTCGCCTTGCCCCGCGCCGCCGCCCGGCTGCCCCGTCGCCTGCGCCACCGCTGCCACCGGTACCGCAGCCGCTCGCGTCGCCTTCACCGCTGCCGCCGCCCCCACCGCCCCTGCCACCCCCGCCGCAACCCCGCCACCGCCGCCCCCCCGCCGCCCACCCCACCGCCGCCGCCACTCCGCCGCCGCCGCCACCCCGCCGTCGCCGCCGCCACCGCCGCCAACACCGCCACCGCCACCGCCACCGCCACCGCCCCCGCCTCGCCGCCACCGCCGCCACCGCCGCCACCGCCGCCACCGCCGCCACCGCCGCCACCGCCGCCACCGCCGCCACCGCCGCCACCGCCGCCACCGCCGCCACCGCCGCCACCGCCGCCACCGCCGCCACCGCCGCCACCGCCGCCACCACCGCCACCGCTGCTGCCGCCACCGCCTCCGGTGCTGCTACCGCCACCACCATCTGTATTGCCGCTGCCCCTCCCACCGGTGCTGTAACCGCCTACATCACTAATCATCCGCCGCCACCACTACATCCACCTCCACCAATGCCTCTGCACCACTCCGCGGCCATTACCGTAGATGTTGCTACCCTGGTCATCACCACTAGCCTTCCGTCGCCACCACTACATCAACCTCCATCAAAATCTCTGCCAATATCACCCCCTCGCCGCGATCCGTACTGTTGATGTTGCAATCTTGGTACACCATCATCAGTAGTCTTCCGTCGTTGCCACCATTTCATCTACCGTCGTTGCCATCGTCACAACTTCTCCGCAGGCAGTACCGAAGATGTCACTTTGGTATATCATCCCCTTAGCGCCTCTGCCCCAGCTACGCCTTTGTCCGTGTCGTCGCCTCGACAGCTGTCGCCATTGCCTTCGTTGCCGTCACCGCTCAAACTACCACTGGAGTAGCCATTGTTTGCTTTTACCGCCACTGCTACCACTGACCCCGCCCCCTCCCATTATCTATGTCTCCACTATTTTCTTGACTACGTACAGAAAAATATTACATTTGATATCTGTATTAAATGGCACCGATAGTGGTTTAGTTAGTATTGATGCCAAATAATACAAATTTTGGCGATAATTTCACATTTTTGGTAAATAAAAATGTTAAAAAATGAGCATTCTTTGAAAAAGAAGCAGAACTACTAATAATTTAACCATATAAATTATTCTTGCCAGCAAAGCTAAACTACTGAAACTGACAACGATACCGATTATCTGCATCAAGAAAAACACATTGCTCTTGAATCAATTCCGTCATCCGTAAGTCCTACGCATTCTCCACATCATAACCCCCGTATCTCACCCATTTCACAAGCCACCGCAATAACTCCCAAGCACCTCAACCTGATTCCCTATTGAGGAGCCCAGTGGAGCCATCCTCCTCCTTATTTTGTCGGTTGAATCAACGATTTGCTCCTCCACTATCTCATCGTCACCGCAACCGACAGCGCTCTCAGCGTTACCGCCGTCGATTTCATATCTGCCCTTGGCATAGTTACCGCCGCTGCCATCACCACCGCCACCACTGCCACCACTGACACCGCACCGCTGTCCAATAAATACAGCAGTGGCTCCGCCGCTGGCAATGGGCGAGGCCCCGTGTGTAGGGTGGCGGCTGCATTCGGCTTCTAGTCGCGAAACCTGCAAGGCTGGCAATTGGAATACGAACGTCACTATCATCCAGGGGTATCTCCTGATATCGAATTTCCACGGTTTGTAATCCACTGCAATTCGAACTCACTATCGTTTCTGTTAATAAAATATCTGTTAGTACGTGGAAAAGTACGTGACCGTCTTAATCTCGCATTAAGCTCTAAGCCCGTTCTGAAGACCATGTTAACCATTAAAATTAATTTCGTTACGCTTGCTTTTTAGCAACAGGCACAAGTGGCAGCTTGTGAGCCTTTCCTAAGAGGAAAGAAAGCAAATGAAAATACTACATTAAAATTTAATGGAGGATTCATTTAATGAAACATCCCACTAAATTAGTGGTATGTGCCATTTAAATGTACACACAGTTTCAATTAAATTGGACAAAACATGTCGATTCTGCTGAGCTTGTTCCTTTTGATTTGCACAAGAAACTACGACTGTTTCACTTAAAGCTGAATCACAACGATATTATTTGTTTTTCCAAAAATTATTAATTTTAGCTAAAATCAACATAATCCTGTGATTTTCCGTACTCTGAATTCTGCAATCTAAATTTTCAATATGACTAAAACCAACTCATATCCAAACATTCGTCGATTTGGAAAACACGCATGAGAAATTTGTGTTTGTTTCCATCCTTATTAAAAGTTACTTATGTAAACTAAACCCAATGTGATTTAAGTATTGTTTACAAAACAAAAATAGAGCCAAGTGAAGAAAATTGATCCCGAAAAAAAACAACCAATTGTTATAATGAAAGACACCATCAAATGGCCAAAGACATATTTAATACGACTTTTAGTATCATACACGTAATTCCGATCGACTGCTCCCTTTTTAAAGTCCATTCCGCTTGCACCGAGACGCGACCGTTCTGTCAGCGAGTGGGAACCGTCACGTGAGCAGTAACACAGGCGCGGCCGCCGCGCCGCCCCGTAGGCAGGCGGGCCGGCCAGCGGGCGATGAGCTGCATTTTGGATGGCGCGGGGCCGACCGCCAGGCGGCGACGCGAGGGAAAGCGTGGGAGAGAGGGCGATGCGGGCGACGACGCGGCGCTCAATGTTGCATCGCGACGCACACTGGCACGGAATAAACAGCAAGGCGCACACAAAATAGCGACAACGAAAGACAGTGGTCCCACAACAGCACTAGTTTTGTCTTTAGTAACGGTTTCGTAATATTATTATATTCAGTAGCAAATTCTTCGATACACCGCAAATACCGCCGGTATACCTAGTAATTCGAAGTGTACAATAAATATTTGATAAGTTAATGAATATTTGGTAATTCTCTAAAAGGTTTTTGAGATTTTGAAAGATTGAAAACAGATGCGAGAAAAATAACTCTGTTTTGCTACCGAGAGCCAGTCTTCCGCATCCGCAAGCGCTATGAAGTGCGGTAGAGTGTGAAGTTTCAAACAGTTCTTAATGCTGTTCAGAGAATTCGCTAGCGCAGGCGAAGTCACCGCATGCCAGCCACGATAAACTAGGGCCCCTCATGTTACAAGGGCGGGGAGAGGGGGAGATGCGCGTCTGGACGGTCCGTAGGTACCGCAAAATATTGCGGTAAACAGTCCTTCTCTGGTCGTTTGTAAGTTAGGCTTCTCTCAAGGTTTTGTGAAAATGGAGTGTGTTAATGATCCATATGTTAGGAGTTTGTATAATTGTCTTATAGAACAATTATCAAGGGCGGAATTTCATAATATTGGGATTTCAGAAAAGCAGATATCGGTAGAGGTAGCTTCCATAAAGTGCGGTATACTTAAAATAATGTTCAGGATTCGCCAATGATTATATTGCACCTTCTTTCCGAATTAAACCCTCACTCGAAAAATGCACACGATGTAACTCATATCACGCGTGAACTCCGAATACTTTGAAAACTGAACACGATATTATTTAAAGATGTGACATTACAATTTAGATCGCATTAGAAAAGAAATCTACTTCAATATTAAGAAAAAAACGGAGTGGTTAAAATCTCTTATATTAAAATTAAGGCATCAAAGCTAAACCGAACCTGAAATCGTTAAAAGCTTCGTAAGTGAAATCGAAACTATTTTTACTATTATTATTATTATTATTATTATTATTAACTAAACTGATTAAGTGAAAAATACAAATTCTGGAACAAATTAATCATTATTTATTGTGAAGATATGTTTGAAAATGTAATTGAAACGTGTATTTACCTAGATCTGTGCTTGTACATTGTCGTAAACTATTGTAGGTTATAGTGCTGTCCACCTCAAATAAAAAACGTTATGCATCGCTTATAATTACAATCACTGATAAGTTTTTGTAAAGAGAGACATATGACTGATTGCTTATCATTACGTTTCTTTATATATACTCACTAATCTTTGCATTTAAAAATCGTTCTACCTGGTATTGACAATGATGTAAAAACAAATAATGGCAGATAATCGTTGCAGATAAGTAATGTGTTTTAGTTACTCAATCGTTACAGTTTAGTTGATTAATTCCTATTGCAATAAAACAATTACAAGCACGATCATGATTTTTCTGAGAGTTGCCGACCGTATGTAATAATTTTCTAATATTGTATTACGAGTACACCGTAGATTTTTCTGTCACGGTGCTTATGAAATTTATTTAGAAACGTCATATATTAAAGTATAATTTCTAACAGAAAAGAAGCTTCTCTGTTTATACGGTTTACAATCGCTTAAGAAAATAAGTATTAAAAGTAACTAATTTTAATACATACAACATTGGCAAGAGTTCTTTACAGTTAAGAACATCAAGATAGATGAAAGTATGTTACAACAGTTTGTTTTCTTAATTGATTGGGAATCGGTTTTATCATTTGTGAAAATGAGTGGTTGAAACCTCAGAACAGTTTTCTGTTGCGCAAGCTTTTCGAAACGTTTAGGATCACTGTGCTCATCTCTCTGGCTGTGTGCGGAACTCAACGTCCAGGTGGCAATTTTTTTCTCGTTAGTGACAACAGAGTGCACTGTCATATTTGCTATGTTCAAGCGAAAGTGGCAAATGAACGTGTATTAAAATGTAAAGGAAATTAACTTATCTCAGATGTTCGTAACTACTCAATCTGTGTGTATGTTTTAAATATTTCTTAAGGAGAGAGGGGGTAGTAATTGTCTTCAAAACATGCCTACTGACATTTACGTAATTTCAAGCTTAGGAACAACATTAAGAGGACTACGAAAATGGTAGTAGTGGTTTTCTTATTTTCGTTGTGCCCGAACACATGAAGTCTTTTTACGTGTCACATCTTTCAACAACATAATCCTTCAATAGTACGAATGTTTGAAACGTCACCAGATAACAAAATTATTCTCTAAACTTGCTGGAATATAGTTCATAATTTCAGCTGCGTCTTTTGATATATTTACATTTTTTAATCGTGTTATAGATATAAAAGTAACTATAAAACATTGTTCTTGTATTTCGCGTTAGTATATTCTGCCTACGGGATATTCAAAATGAAATAAAGATGTGACATGCCATCGCTTAAAGTACCCTTAAAGGTGAAATACTGTAAAGGACATAATACATATTTTAAATGCTACACTTAGAAGCTATTTTTATTCCAATACTCTTTTGTAATCTCACATTAAATATTTTTCAATTTCAATTTAAAAATGTATTCGATTATTTATAAAAATATATAAACTGTCTTCTACATAGCGTATAACTACACAAACCTATTTGAAAATTCATTTACTGAGAAAAAAGCAAATGTAGAGTTTATTCCAAATGAAACCATTAACGTGACGCATTTACAAAGTAATTACTTTTTTCCATTATTTATGTAAATATCTTCGAAAAATATCGTTTTACTCAGTAAATGATTGCGAATAAACATAAAGTATTCGTTATTAATCTCAGAATGTGAACATATAATCAACTGTGAGTAATGCCAAATTCGCATTGCAGTGAAGCTCGTTAGAACATCTAGCAAGAGGGACAACGCTGTTTTTCGTGAATTTCGCCCACCAACCGCAAAGAACATTTGTGCGCGGGATACATATCAAATAATACGACATATAGAGGCTTCAAATACTTAATTCCCTTCATAAGAAATAAGTGAAAAGGGAAAAACTTTCGAGGCATCAGGCAACTCAAGAAATTGTTGATCGAGTGATCACATTTCGTTGCATGCTCTCGTTTTGTTTGCTCTATTCAAGAATGAGCAAAATAAATTCAAATGGCGTTCAAGCCCTTGGCTGATTCATTCACACAACTAAGAATATTGGACTGCGAGATTCATTTTCTTTAATCAAAAGGTGAAGAGTTTTAATGTATGAAAGCGATGCCATCAACAGGTGAAATGGAGAAGTGAAATTCGGCAAGGTATCTCCCTCTGCAAGCCACCACCCCAGTCGTGACACGCTCTAGGCTCCCAACTGGTCTCCCATGTGTGATGGTGTAGTGCATGTATAGTCGGGAGCTGACTTATTTGCGTGCGGGAAGCGGGGTGTCTTTGACGTGTTTGTTTTACTTATTCTCGTTTGTAGCTTTAATTTTTGCCTTTGAATACTTGGATTTATTTGCAAATACACTTGGGACAGGTAATATTTGCGGACTAGGCTTCCAAGAACATCGAGCGCGTTCCTCAGCCTCGCTATCAAGTCAGCTCCCGTCTATAAGTACGCGTAGTAGGAGAGGAAAAGACATGAATGAAGAAGGAAAGACCGCGCGCGGTACTGGCATATTTATGAAGGTTCTTCTCCAGCATTGGCCGCAGCAGATTCGCTATTAATCAAGGAAACCCCTTTAAACTATCATTCAGAGCAACCGGCCGCGAGAATTCTCCACTAACAGTTGAATTCAACCTAGCTATCTTCGGGTCGAAAATCCGCCATTGTCGGGACTCCAAACCTAAGGCCTCACTGTCAAACGCTGCAGTGGACTGAGCTATTTCAGCTGGTCTCCTACTGTGGCGTCATTGCCGCAGCAATGAATAACAGACGTGAACAGTGTGATATTAATATTTATTACAGATATCCTCCGACACCTGAATCTACTATTTACAATATCTACAGCCTATTTCTAAGAGGAACTTCACCTGGTCACCACAACCGCTTACCAGATAAGATTTACTCCCGCGGTGTGATGCACCCTTCTCTAACTCACGACGAATTCACACCGGCTCCAGACCCTTTGCCCCCGTAGCCTACCCGACGTGCCACGCGCCGCGCACCCTCACACGACATCCCACGCAGAGCTCGAGAATCAGAAGCAAGAGTCGTGTGCGGGCGCGCTTTTATACCCTCTGGCCTGGCTGACGGAACTGCGTCATCTCGCCGCTTCCGCCAGCCGCGTTTACCCGACAGCCGAACTTCGGGGTTCACAAATCTGGCTCCGTGGCAACGCAACGTCACGGCAGCCCTGGGGTTTCCTGCCCTTCGCCCTATACGAAAGCCGGG
The DNA here is from genome assembly GCA_011170035.1 of Teleogryllus occipitalis. NCBI lineage: Eukaryota > Metazoa > Arthropoda > Insecta > Orthoptera > Gryllidae > Teleogryllus > Teleogryllus occipitalis. Next base: position 8,446 of record BLKR01011641.1, read on the forward strand.
TTTCCCGTCCCCATATAGCCTCCCTTTGTTCAGGGAGGCGTCCCTTGCATGCTGCCCGCTGCCGCAGCCTACTTCCTTGTGCATGAAATGCACGTAGCCAATATTTACTGTATGTGGCGACTGTATGACGCCACACTACTCAAAAGATGGGACTAACAAAAGGGGCGGCAATATGGCTCTACATACCCGCACCATCTACCAGGGGGATTTCTCCCTAGGACGGACACGTAGGCGTTAGCCCCTATTCGCACCCCCCTGACAACGTACAAGTACGCCGACAGTTGGTATCTGGGTCCCACCAGAACGCAGTTCTCAGTAACCTTCTCATTCAATGCCTGGAACGGGCCGCCCTGCCAGCTCAGAGTTACTGGCAATATGGCTCTAGGCCTAAAGCCTATGTACGAGTAAGAAGAGACCAGCATTCCTTCTCGGGTTCTGTCTCCAACTCAGCTCGCCGAGCTGCGAGAGTCGTTTTCTCCGCCAAAAGGCGAATTTGCGAAAGCAGCGCCATCTCCTGGAGGGCTTCTCCTGTCAAGTGGCGTGGCGCGCGGAAGCAGGTCAGGTCGGCGCGTCGGAGCCTTTTCACAAAGTGGAGCGCGGGGGCGGCGACGGGGGTCGGGGGAGGCTTGGCTTGGGGTCAGGGGGCGGCGGGGGGCCGGTGTCGCAGAGAGCGCAATCAAATTAGGACAGCAGTGGCGCTAGGGCTGCGCTGCGGGCGGTCAGAGAACTGCGTGAGACGCGGAGACGAAGCAGACGCGAATAGGGTGTGAAGGGCGTCGTGGGTTTTGGGGTCGGAAGTTATGTGGGTCAATATACGCCCTCAGGTACACGGCAATAGAGAATAAAATACGCACTGAGTTTGTTGGCTTGCATTGATGAATTTTTATACTCAGCATTCCCAGTACAATCTCTAAATTGCATTCCCTATCTAAGTGTGATTAAAAAGGAGTGATCAAAATGTACGAGTGTTTTTTCTAAATTTCAATGGGCGGTAAGGGGGAGGGCGGTGGGTGGTCAGAAGGAACGGTGGGGCGGAGCGAGGAGGAATGGGACGGAGCGAGACGAGACGGAACGGGGCAGGGCTGAGCTTGGTGGGCGAGGGAGGAAGAGGGGGAGGAGGGCAAAGATAATGGAGAGAAGAGGGGGTGGGGATGAGAGAAGGGGTGGATGGGGTGAGGGTAGGTGGGGCTGGGGCGGAGCGGGGCGGAGCGGGGCGGAGCGGGGCGGAGCGGGGCGGAGCGGGGCGGGGCGGAGCGGGGCGGAGCGGGGCGGAGCGGGGCGGAGCGGGGCGGAGCGGGGCGGAGCGGTTTGGGCAGATGGGAAGGGAAGGGAAGGGAAGGGGTGGGAAGAGCGAGAGCGACAAGAGGCCACCGGGTCAGGCGGGCGGCTGGCCCCGGGCAGGGGGCGGGGCGGAAGAGGGGTGCCTGGAAAGACGATGAGTGGGCACGCGAGACGCGGGGTGCACGCCCTAGATGGCTTCGTGGAGCGGCGTCTCGTAACCTACATTGGCGTTCTCATCTCCGGGCATTTTCTTGCAAAATGCCAAGTAGTTGCGAGATGGCAAGAGCATAGGAACGACTTCTTATTAAAATTTCTCTAGAGTTCGTGACGTTGAGAACAGAAGTTAGTACTCGCCATAAATGATATGATATGATATGAGATTGCGAGTCGAACTATGTGATAAAAGTATTAAGAATACGACTGAACTATATTACCGAGAAGGAAGCCTCTCACAGAACAATGAATTTAAGTTATTTTTCAAGTAATACACTGCAATATTTCAAATTCTCGTGAGACATTAAGATATTAAATCAAAACCATAAAAAATTCTAAATTATAATAAAACTAATAAAACAGAAAATCTAACGACTACTTAAATTCACGGGACATTAGGATTAATACCTGAAAGACGATGCTGTCTTGTTTTGAAAGTAATAAAAGGAAACTTAGACAAAGCCTGTTACTGTCGATGTTTTCATCAGTCATGGCACCTCTCTTCGAAACTTCGAACTTCCTCTTTTGTACTTTTTTTAGCGCCACAGGCCTTTAACGCGCTAATTACCAAACGTTCGACAGCATTTCATCTCCCCGAAAGGTAATAACTCACAGGCACACCTCGCCTCTCCCGTTAAATTCCCGTCGACCGTCCGTCAAGTTAACACTCGCCGCACAGAACGTTCGAATCAGATGCGAACAAGAGAACTCGTACAGACAATCGTCAGTATGTCTGACAGACGGAGCGGCCATTAATCACAGATTACTTTACCTCCCCCTCTTCCTCCTCCGCCGCATTATTCACGAGGCCCGGGGCTTCGCTGCGTAATTTCGTATACCGTTTCGCCGCTTCGTAACCCGAGGCGGAAAGCGATCTGGCGGGCGTGGCCCAGCGGGGAACCCCTGCACGCGCTCGGGCAGGGTTACCAACCTCGCCCTCCGGTGTTATGTATTTTGTCGACAAACAGATAAAGCATATGGATAAATGCTTTGTATGCTTCGGTTAAATGCTGTGGAATACTATGTATAGGGCAGTGGCAGGATTTTCGACACTGGCTTCTGTGCTAGGTCGAATTCAGTGGCTGTCTGGAGAATAATTCTAGCGGCCGGTTGCTCTGATTGGTAGTTTTCCTTGGTTTCTCCGGTCAACCTTTAGCAAATACTAGAGTAGTACTCTACAAACGGATCACGGACCGCCTTTCCTATCTCTTCCTCGTTCTATCCTCTCCCCTTACACACACTTACACTAACATGCACTACACTACCACACATGCCGGGAAACCGGTTGGGAGCGATAGCTTGTACCGGCTGGGGCGGTGCCCCGTTGATGGGAGATACCTGATAGGGGTAAACCTCGCTAGCCGACCGTAGATCGGCGCCAGATCTCGCCATTGAGCGGGCGAAGAGCATCGCCATCTCCAGAGAAAAAGCATGCACTATACTTTCAGATCTAATGACCCTAGTAGTTGACGCGCCCGGAATCACTAACACTCAGTCAATCACAATGTTTGGGCCTACTGGGCGGTGATTTACAAAGTTGTTCATGTTAAAGTAATTGGGTTATGGTGTATTTTTATGATTTTTTTGAAATTATAATGATTTTTTGGGTACCTCTTTTTAAGTGTATTTTTTTAAATTTATTGACGAAAGAAGTAATAATAGACAAGTTACTCTAATATCAAAAAATCTATCATTTTACGTAAAACAATACTTTGAGAAATGCAATATTAAAATTGAGAATGAACGTTCTGTTTTCTGCGTCCTAAAACATTAACTGGAAACTCATGAAATTCACAGTAGAAAACAATGCTCTTTGCTTCATTCAGAAGGTCCAAAACTTCCGTTCCCTTCGCTTCAGAATAACTGGCAAATGCATGTTTCTAGACTATGAGGTAAGTTTCAGAGTGTGGTTGGCAGCTTCGGCGTCAGCTGTCGCAGAGATGTCACGCCCCCCCTGACCCCGCACCCCAGCAACTCCAGCATTAGCTCCACCGTCCCACTCCCCCCACCCTACCCCGCCTCACCCCAGACCGCTCAAAATCCCTCCCACTGGGCTCTCTCTCACCACCTCCTACCCAATTCCCATCCTCTCCATCTCGCTGCACCTCACCCTCTCTATACCCGTCTGCTCCGCCCTTTCTTGCAACCACGCGGCCCCCGCGCCAACATCACACAAACTCCACCACCATCCCCTCTCCAACTTGCCCCAGCCCATGCCACTCAACCCCCCCGCCCCACCCTGCCTACCCATTCCCTATCCTGTCCGCCTCACACCATCCCGTCCTCCCTATACCCACCTGCCCCCACTGTCCCTCTCTCATCCCATCCCGTCTATACCCTCTTAATCTCCGCCCCGCTCCGCCTCTCCACTGCCGCCGGGGCCACACCATGCCATTCAAACCCATTCGACCCGCCCCCGCCTACCCATTCCCTATTCGCTCCGCCTCACATCGTCCCGTCCTCCCTACAACCACCCGCCCCATCCCATCCCGCCGACCCCCGCCTGCCCCCTCTTAATCTCCACCCCGCTCCACCTCCCCCCCCCGCCACTGGGCGAGTGACAGCGACACGCCGCTTCAATTACAAGCCGATTTGCGAGCGGCACGCAGACGGCCTCCGCCGGGCCGGACACCGGGCTTTGGCCCAGGCCCCCTGACGGCCCGGCGGCGGCGGTGGGCCTGCTGCGGTGGAGCCGCGAATGCGCTCTCGAGCCCCTTCAAGGGAATTCGGGGCCAAACGCGATTTGACGATTGTCACTGCGGAGACATTTACCTTCAAAATACCAGCGGATTACTCCAACACACTGGGACTTACCGAAGATTTGTGGGAAGGTGGTGCAAGAACTGTCAGGGAAAGAGACCTTTTTCTGGAAGCAGTATCTTTTAAGTTAAGTTTTCTGTTTTGGTGGAAGCAAGACTTTTTAGTTACTACTTGAAGTAGAAATATTCTATTGTTCTAAGTACTTTTTTGGATTACTTGATTTATATTTCTCACCCAATATTTCGAGGAGCACAAATGCTCATATATTGCGCGAATATAAATATAATTGCATCCATATCAACTCATTCCCCGGAAAGTATCAACTGGAACTTTCATAAATTATGTGCGCATCATGTGCGAATGTCCATATTTATTTTTCCTTTGTAATCGCTCTTATGAAATTCCTTAAAACGTACCGCCTATGGCGGTCCCCACTTGACACTTTTTTAAAAGGCAAACCGTACGGCTAAGTCGAATACGTGCGGCTTCCGTATATTTAATTAAGTGGAAATAAATTCGTAGTTTACAAAGAACGTGAATGAAAATAAGATGTATGTGTATTTTGAGGTAAAATGCTTTGGGAAATTTGCGTTGCTGAGCTCAAGCATGTTTTATGTTAATCGCGGAGTGACGCGTTGCTGAACTCAAGTATGTTTTAAGTTAATTATGTTCATCCCAAGGCCAGAGCCCCGCCGTCGACTCGGAAATGGAAAGCAAGTCAAATTTTCCGCATCAAATATACAAATGTTTCTCGAAGTTAATCCAACTACCTTAACGTGTGAAACTTTGTGAACCACCGCCCAGTAGATATCGTATTGCACACATTTACCATTCAGCAATTTGCTTTATATGCTTGTCGAAATAGTTATTTATGGCTCGAAAAGTAAAAGAGACATTTCATTTCGCGAGTAGGAAATGTTTCAGCACGAGGCCGACAGGCCGAGTGGCACAATCCTACGAACAAAATATAATATTTTACCAGTCTAGATCAAACACTATATTTTAGACCCTTTACTATAATTCATATTATTCAACAAGGATGCAAATTCAAGCATACAAATCACTATGTTACATTAAGGTCAGTAGTAACAGCTACCATCAGACGAAATTACTTTGTTTTCTTGATTGAATTCACAGTATTGTATGCAGATTTGAGCATCGATTTACTTTTATCGCATTTACGTTTTGTATGCCCTAAAAGTAACAGCTTTCACTACGAAATGTGTAGTAAAATACTCCTCACCGCTGGCTAAGAATACAAAACGTTAGTGACACAGCGAAGACGATGAGTGGCCGCGAAGCCGCATGGCGTGCATTCGCGCTTCGTAATCAGCGCCTCACTGGCGCTGAGCCTCGCGATGCACTAATGTCCCTTTATCTTGCAATGGGGCGGTAAGAGCAGCGTCATGGAGGAGATCGTCCGCCCCTGATGACCGCCTTGTAGAAACCCAGAGTCTGTGCTACCAGCGTTGTGTCCCCTTCATCTGCTCGCTCCCACCAAAGTAAAGACTGATATAGAAGGGGGAAGACATATTCATATGAACGATGTAAACGATTCGTTTCCATTCATAGGAGAATTACCTTTCTTATCAACTAGTGGAACTTTACTACTAGTGGAAACCTGTCAAAATTTGATGGTCTATATACACTCAGTGTTCATTGTATTTCAAAACACTACTTGTTCTTTGTACTTAAAACACTCGCTATTTTCGCTTCGCTTACTATAACCTCACAATCACAAACATTATCATGGTGGATGACGAGAGGACGACCGTCCTCGATAGATAGATTGCAACTCGCACCAAAAACGAGGTAACAAACAAATACACGTTTATTCTGTTAAGTTTAAGACAATATTTAGTGTTTATACTAAAGGCTAATAGGAGCCACATCGAAACCAAACTCACATAGAGCTCACTATATTTTATTTAAAGAAGACGTTACCAAATTTGGGTCAAAGATCGAACGAGTTTCTAAACGAAAATCCTTAGTGCTTTAAATACACCGGAAATTTTTTTTTACTCATCCCTGGGCACGTACGTCATTAGGTACCGCCTGGAGGTGTCCATCTTCGCCTAGCCCCCACCTATCCATGCGTGTGGTCACGGCACCCACTGAACTCCGATCGCGTGCCTCAAGCCCATAGCCTCAAAACATCGCTGAGGTCTTAAGGCGAACATTCGCAGTTTACGCGCATTTCCCTCGTGCTCAGTCATATAAGTGCGTCCATGTCTCTGAAGCTTCCAATAAAAATACCAGGGGGGTTGCCAACGATATCGTCCCTTGCTGATGACAACGACCTCCAAAGCTAGGGTTTGTGCTACCTAGAGAACTGACTTAATTTTTTGGACCCCAGTAAATAAGGAAAAAGGAAAGAAAGGAGTTTCGGTCGAGGCAGGTTGAGGCGGACATTAAGGTTGTGGCAGTTAATCAAAGATGTGTGAAGTTTTCGTTTTCTTAACGTTATTTTGACAACTTTCATGACGGCTGCTAGAAGAGATAGACACTTTAAAACCGTATAAAAGTACTGTTAGAGTGGAAGTTCCTTTGTAGATCGCGCTTAAGCGGACACGATTAAATCTTAAAGACTCCAACGATTTATAACAAATACTTAACGTGTAAGATTTTCAATAGGTGAATAAATGTAAGTTGAGTAGACGGTTAATACGGTTTCATACCCTAATGCCTTCGTAAACTAAGTTCATAAATTTTCGTAACTCTTTTACAGTAACCCTCTTTTGCTCACATACGCACAAAACATTTCATAAAACCCACTGGGGGTACGTCCCTAGACAAGCTACCCGAAATGTCTGAATCTCTCCCGGATAGAGAAAAATAGTAGCCATCATCCTCACTGTCCCCCAGTTACATCTGTGCTCATCGACCACTGTGCATAAAGAACAGAGGTGATGTCATCCGTCCAGAAGACAAAGCGCTACTTGGTATTATAAAGCAATGCGGTGCCACTGAAGTTGCACGGTGTATGCATCCGCGCTCACATTGTAAAATCAGCACCTCGCCGCCACCCAGTCAGCACCTCGCAAGTGCGCTGGTTGTCTCTGTAGCTTGCATGAGCCTTTTGAGATGAGATGACGCACGAGAATGTGGGAAGAAAGACGAAACACCATCGCCCCAGACCATCCCGAGAATAGCACGTGCGCGTAAGATCAAATCGTGGGCTCGGATCTACATAACGCTAACCCACATTCTCAGTAGCATTCTCAGTTGTAATATTACTATACAATATCTGAATACCTGTCACTGCATTATAATACTCTCTGGTTCATGAGGTTTCAGCACCCATCCCCCTAAGCAAAGCTGATGTATCATTTTCTATAATTATGCAAGTCATTCAATATTTCCAATGAATGGGTTGTAAATAACTTAAATAAATAAGATTTTAAACAAATAAAAATACATTTGAAAATTAGTATAAATCAAAAATTATCTAGGACGCTAATGCTATACAGCTTTGCCCCGTCACGTACATAAATTCTAGTTTCATTATGGCACATTTTCTAAGCTTTGCTTGTTTTATCTCGCGCCGAAGGGAACTTTGCATCACGGAAATATCATGTACCTCGTAGTCAGACCATTGTCACCATTAGTAGAATTTTTGTATGGGGGAGATAAGCATTTATTATCAGGAGATGGCTCTCCGCATATGAATTCAAAAGCATACCACACTCCGCGTTTCCTGGAATATCTACAAGTTGTTTCACAATGAATGTTTCAAAGCTGCATTTTAATTCCAATATTTCTATCTTGGAATATTTAAAACAAATGAGCTACAAGTTCCATCCTTTCGACTGATGAGGTGTATCATCTGCCGGAACTTACTCAACAAAAATGACGACAGCCATTCAGAATCAGACACGAACATCAATTCAATAATCAACCCGAAAGCAACTCTCTAACACAGATCCGGAAACATCCCTAATCGACTCATCAATACCTTCAGAATCCTGTTTATCGGCCGAATGTTATCCGTCTTCCCACACCGGCGGGTCCCGCTAAAGAAGCGCATTCCACCACAAAGCACGAGGAAGAGGTGCCGCTGAGGGCGAGAATCGAATCCGCAGGCGGCCGGAGAGTCACAAAAAGCGCCTCGTCGGGGGCAGAAAAAGGCGACCGGCGGCGGCCTCGATAACCGGACCCGGTGGCCCTTGCGGGTGATGAGATTAGCGGAGGCGCGAGGTGCCCTGGGTCAAAGCGCCAGAGCCAAAGCCACCTGTCAGCGCGCAGGCAAAAAGCCGGCCCATGCGTCGGTAGTCGAAGCAGCTGTTGTTGAAGGGAGTCACTGACTATTTCGTGTTTCTAGGCGTGTCAACTACAATGGCCGTCAGACCTGTAAGAATAATACATGTTATATTCCGGGATGTGGCGGTGTTCCCCCCCCTGCTGAAACGTGAGCTCCGGTCCGTGGCGAATTCTCCGATACACCTCATATACTTCCGGTATACCTAGTAATTCGACGCGTATAAGAAATATTTAATAAATTTGATCATGCTCTACAAATTTATTGAGATTTTGGAAGATTTAAAACAGATGCGAAAAAATAACACGGTTTTGCTACCGTTATATATACAAAGCTATTGAACATAAATATACAAAGAACATTTTAAAATTAACAAATGTAGTAGATTAACGGACGTTCTGGTGCCGGTTATCATGATGCTCGTCTTGACACTAAAAAAGGAAAAGTTACCTGTTGACATTGGGGTGATGGTGTCAGTATTGATAGTAGTAAAAGCGTTGGGAGTTGAATGGTATATTCGAGTTTGGTGCCAATTGTGTTGGTGTGTGGATGTTTTAAAGAGTGCAGATGAGCTGATAAAAGTTACGGCACGATGATTTGAGAATATAGTGTCTTCATGAGACACGTGTAAACTGGCAAAAGGGGCAGATAAATATACTAAAACAACCACTGTTGGCACCAAAACCAAAGAAACATTATTTACCAAAAAAGCATTAAGAAATTATTACTATTTTAGCCTTTGTTTACTAAACATTTGTTGTTTATAAGACAGAAAATTCATAATAACGTGTTTCAAAATAATATTTTTAACACTTGAATAATCTGTATTATCTCCGTTTCTCAGTATGAAATCAAATGTGCATTTTAACGAAATGAAAGATAAACATTATTATAGAATACAATAAATTAGTTAATTTCGTAGTTACTTCTAATTTTCGCTCCAAATTTTGTCACTCATTTTCAGCTTCATCACTTTACCCTACCTTTATTTCCTATTTCATTTAATTTTCAGTAATGTTCAAGTTTTATATACTCGTATTTTATATAAACGAAGAATAATACAGTGCAGTATAATGAACTCACCTAGAACTATGGGAAAAGTTTTAATCACCTGTCAATTGGAACAAGAAATCGACGTTTTTTCACATTATCATTAACTTACCGAAAGTGACATAATGTCTAAAACATGAGCAAGTAGATTAAACCAGTTTCTTCTTTTACAAATTGTGTTGGCATTTCTCCATTTACTGGAAGTCGTCTCACTTCCTACTGCGGATAGAATTTCAGACTTTTTCATCTTGTGCGTAGGTTTTGCTTCTGTGTAACGGGAGAAATATTAAGTTGCTCAACCTATACCAGCACACAACAAAACCACGAAAACACATGCATTCTGTACCGCAAGCTGGTGTCGGATAAATTGTAACTCCGCACTCACTCATTTCCTCATAACGGTTGCAATCTCTACTACTAACAACTGCAAAACAAAGAATTTCAAAACATCAAATTATGATTTGCAATGGTACAAAAATATACTTTTGACGTTTAATAAAGAAGCTTGTTCGAAATTTCTGCATCCAAGTATACTTGTAGAAGTAAAGTCTAATAAATACGCGTATGTGTATTTCATATAATAATGCGTATTTTACAGGTGACATTCTTTCTTACTTTCAAGGAAAGTTTCCACAAACGCACTGAACTGTACGAAAATGCGCTTGAAGTATAAATTGCTTATTCCGACAACAATGGTATCAGATTTTACTTGTCTGTCCGTGAGACGTCGCGTTCTAGGCACAGATGTTGACATGCTGCGACCTTCCTCAGGGCGAAATCCCAAGAAAGGGTGGAGCGAGGAAAGAAGGAAACGAAGGTCGCAGCATGACGGCCGAAATGTTGCTATCTGTGTCTAGAAAGCGGCGTCCCTTGGACAGCCATGTGGATTGTAGAGAGTTTGCGCACCCTCGTACGTTAAAGCACTATCGATCTTCTGCGCATGCGCAATTTAAATTTCGCAACTGCGCATGCGCAGAAGACCGACAGTCGGTCCGCTAAGGCGGGCACCAACTCCGCCCGCGGAAGCTTATGCTTTCAGTGGAATGAGTCAATCTCTTGCAAAACTCTTCTGTTGTCTACTAGCACCTTCCGACTGTGGCATGTTGTACCTGCCCTAATAGCTACTTACTTTAGTTTAGACGAGTAAAGTTGCAATAGGAGACTATCTTTTGGTGTTTTTTATGGGTTAGATATTGAAAACTGTGTACATCAGTATCATGAGGCGAATTATATGCATGAATGTTATCAAAATGTTAGATGTAAAGTTGCGACCTGATTAATATAGAAACGTAGGCGAAGTCAAGAACATAGAGATCGCGAATATGTTACAAGGCATCATAATTCAGAGATACAATGTGGATGGCACAGCTTGAATGAACGGTGGATATGTCTAATGATTTTGGAGGACAGAAAAAGCTCGTACCTGAAGCTTCTGTCTGTCGCTTCTCTCCAGACAGGCAGGAGCCATCAAGTGCAAGGGAGTGCGATCCACGTCTTCCTAAAGCGTCGAGGCTTAAAATATTGAAGACAACCTACCGGAAACATTTATAAACAGAGTCTTAATAACACAATTACAATTGTAGGACACTCAAGAGACAAACTACTCCGATTACTCCTCAACTAGATGAACAAATATTTCTAATGTCATTTTGCCGAGAAACGCTTTGTTACTGCAAAAAGTTTCTTGATTATTTCTCTTCGTCTATAACGTGCAGAAGATTGTGCGTACAGTGAACTGAGGCTTTGAAGATAGTTCGAAGTATCGTAGAAGGAACAGTGTATCTTTCTCAGGTATAAACGGAGAAAAACCACATACCTGCGAATTAACGGAATTGGGGTGCAAATTACGACAGACCCATACGTCCCATCTCGCCCAATTTTATATCGTCGGAAACTTCGCCCGCCAACCCACCGACAAAACAAGTCTAAGCTAACTTAAATCAACTACCTTAAGCAGTACTTTTTAAAATCACCCATTGTGAAGCGCATTCCGCGTGGTCTATTTATCCATTTGCTTTTAAAATTTGTCAAAAATATTAGTGGTTAGAGCGAACCTCCAACCACATATTTATTGCTTGACTCCACGATCTAAAACAAATCGGCAGTTCTGCGAGTAGACGAATGTCAGGCCAAAACCCAAAGAGGGTTCAAGTGTCAGAAAAAGAAGGAGAATTATTACACAATAGCATTCAGTTGACACGCTGTAATCGAGGGATTTTGGTGTTTAAAATATTTTTGGCTGAAATTCTTGGCTATTATGAAGGAGGGAGGCGAGAAAGAGAAGAGGGAAAGACGAGATAGAGATAGAGATAGAGAGAGATAGAGAGAGATAGAAAGTGACAGAGAGAGAATGAATTGATGAACAGCCAGCAGATGGCAGTGATAATTCTCTCGTACATTATGGCATGCTTGTGTGGTATAATCAATGACATCACATCACTCACAAAATGTTGAAACATCAGATACAATTATTGATCACCGAACTCGTCAATTGTTCAATAATTGAATTAGTTCTGTCCACCGTCAACGACAAGAAGAAAAAAACAGGTAAAACCCCAGCTTTTTATACACTCGGAGAAATTCAATTCGCTGTTAAGAGCGTCCCTGGAGTGTTAATTGCAGCCGCTGCCCGTTCGTCGCAATGGGAGGCTGACACTCGTCGCTGGGCGAGGTGCCGAAAAACCCGCGGCGCGGCCATTGATCAAGCGCGGTGGCGCGGCGCATCCCGCGCCTTTGGGAGCTTCGTTTTTACGCCGCCCGAGGGCGCTGACGTCGGCGCTAATGCACGGGACTCGGTGAGCCGGATGGCGCGCCTACTTTCCTCCGCCCCTCCCCTTACCACCCCGCTCCACGGGGACCACTCGAAAAAAAAGCATCGTGCCAACGGGAACAGACCCTCCGCGGTGTTCCTGCGTTTGCAGGCGGATTAGGTAGGTGAGGTGTTTGCTGGTTTGGGGATGTGAAGCAGGGATGGTTTTATCACTTGGAAACGTCGGCTTCTGCGGACACGAAGCAATAGATACATGGCTGTCCGGCTAACCTAACCTAACCCTGCATCCTAGGCACACCGTGACCTTCCTCAGGGCGAAATGCACTAAGGTGGACTGCGCACGGGTTCATATAGTTTCATTACATATGACTAAGTAATACAATTATTAAAAATTTTATTCTAAAGTTGTTATATTATTTAACTCAATTAGTTGGGAAAAACATAGATACTTTGTTTAGTTAACTCAGATTTTCAATATTTTTTCTAAAATCTTTCTATGTCATGTTTTTCACATCTAATGAGTGTCAAGTACAATGGTGAATAATAAATATGAATTATTACACATTACTCGTAAATAGAGTGAGGTTGACGCGACTTCTCCAGTCAAAAATGACTTTGTCATTCCGACCAGTCCGGGAACCCGAACTTAATAGCTCTAAACAAGAAACTTTCATGATTTCAAATTTGTTATATTTTCTATGTAAAACTGTGATAATAAAGGAAGGTGGGCTAAACTACTGTAAACAGGAGTATTTGCATCTATTCTTTTTCTGTTTTAAAATTGAAACATTGAACGCCATCCTACATTCACATACAATCTGTTTCACTAAGTCGATGTACTAATGAACATTATGATTTATTCTTGCAGATCTACTTCTTATTTAAAATTCACTATACATTTTTCTTTAATACAATTTTCTCTAGTCTAATTAAAGTTTAAATTTAATTAATTGGTTTAATAAATGTGGTCCACCTGCGAAGTCATTTCAACTTTTTTTTCTGTGCTGGTTCCACATCATTGCTCTATTCTACGTTCTCTCTACTCTGTATACGTATAATGCAAAAGCAATATAACAAACGTTTGTACGTATTTACAACTGTAATTATTTTATTTCCTCTTCCACGCGTAATTACTGTGCCACGCACGCTCAGTTTAAAATACTGACTGTAATTTCAACCGCATTTTGAGAAGTTGGCTCCAAGTTCTTGTTTGGTTAATTCGTTATTCTGCGTCAGCCATCCGACGTTTCTGGCAATGGTGCTACTTGTTAACGGGTTTCGGATTCTAACTTTCCCGGTAGAGGTAATTGAGTTGTAATTATAAACACATTTCTGTTTTGCTCCCTTTAGGGTGCATGAGTAAACTTCATGACTTATAATATTCCTTCATAATAAAATTAAATATGTGGCACAGTCGCGCATGACTAGTTGAAGAACAACATGTAAAATATTTTTTTATTAATTGTATACTGAATGGTATCATGTACACATTAAATTATATTTTGAAATGCAGTGAATTAGTTGATGTTTCGTGATCGCTATTGTATGTAAGATTTTATTCGTACAAATTTACAAGTTCATTCATACATCATTAATTTAATGAAAGAAGACCGTTTCAGAAACGCACTTAATTGCAGATGACTGCTCGCCCAGCTACGGTCATACTCAATATAAAAATATAAAAATTCCCTTAGAGGGTTCTCATATTTAAAATCCAATTGTACATATTAGAATACCACCTCGGTTCCTCACCCCTTCTAGCAACCACTCTTAGGCAGTTTAAATCTAGGAATTCCAATTACACGCGAGTACATCAGCACCCAACAGCGGTTTCAACGACCCCTTGGGTAAAGCACCACTTCATCCGAGGTCAACATCTCGTAAACGGCGTGAACAAGCTCGCGCCGCCGCCACGAATCGCTTGCAGGCCACTTCGCGGAACGCGACCGCACCGCGCCGCGCTGGGTATTGGGCGGTGGAAGTTGGGCGTTCGGCGGTGGGCGTTAGGTGGTGGGCGGAGGACGGTGGGCGGTGGGCGGTGGGCGGTGGGCGGTGGGCGGTGGGCGGTGGGCGGTGGGCGGTGGGCGGTGGGCGGTGGGCGGTGGGCGGTGGGCGGTGGGCGGTGGGCGGTGGGCGGTGGGCGGTGGGCGGTGGGCGGTGGGCGGTGGGCGGTGGGCGGTGGACGGTGGGCGCGGGCAGTGGGCGGTGGGCTGTGGGCGGTGGGCTGTGGGCTGTGGGCTGTGGGCCAGGGCTGTGGGCGGTGGGCGGTGGGCAGGGCAGTGGGCAGTGGGCAGTGGGCAGTGCGGGCAGTGGGCAGTGGGCAGTGGGCAGTGGGCAGGGCAGTGGGCAGTGGCAGTGGGCAGTGGGCAGTGGGCAGTGGGCAGTGGACAGTGGGCAGTGGGCAGTGGGCAGTGGGCAGTGGACAGTGGGCAGTGGGCAGTGGGCAGTGGGCAGTGGGCAGTGGGCAGTGGGCAGTGGGCAGTGGGCAGTGGGCAGTGGGCAGTGGGCAGTGGGCAGTGAGCGGGGCGGTGGGCGGTGGGCGGTGGGCGGTGGGCGGTGGGCGGTGGGCGGTGGGCGGTGGGCGGTGGGCGGTGGGCGGTGGGCGGTTAGCGGTGAGTGCGTCCGCACCGGAACGCTACTGCCAAGGAGCACGCGAAGGAATCAAGAGTGAACTTTTGGGCATCTTCTATGGTGGCGAGGGAGATATACAGTATTTATATATGTATATACTTGTATAAATGATCTTGGCTGTCCGGGTGACGCCGCGTCGAAGGCTGTGTTGCCGACATTTCAACCATCTTTTGGTCTTCCCCAGGGCTGGTTTGCGAAGGCCTGAGGAAGACCACGAAAAGACAGTCGAAACGTCGGCAACACAGCCATCGACGCGGCGACACCCGGACAGTCAAGATTATTTATATGACTCTGGCCGCGGAAACCTACGACTTCATATACACTCATATATTTATGCTCATTATCATCTTCTTCTTCTACCAACAAGTATTAGGCTTCAAACTGTTCCATTTTGTGTCCACTTTTTCTTTGGCCTGCTTACATCTCTTCTTCACTATGGAATGTATTGCCGAGCTAATGCCGGCATTCTCTCATTTAGCATCATTTCCAAATTTTTGCACCATTTATGCTTATATATTATAAAATTTGCGAATTTATATAATATTTTTAGCAATTGACGGTTATTTTAAATATAACATTTCAAAAATTATTTCTGTGTCTAAATTCAAACTTTCTTCTACTACAGAAAATAGTCCTATTAGAAAATTTCATACAAATATTTTGCAGGCATTTGCAAATCATTTATTAAATAATAAATATGAATTGAAGAAAAATACATGTCCTAACTTAAAGTTATATAATTAATCAATCCATTTTTATGTGTCGCTATATTTTTTTAAAATTATCTTCTTCCCTTAAATATTTCCTGAAACCGTTTTTGCTCCTTGGAAGTTCATCCAATAACAGGCAAAACATGGACCACACATCATTAGTGGACCTTGAGTAAATGAAAAATCGTAAGAGTGGCCAACTTTGTCTTATATTTATAATATAATTTAAAGAATGATGATGACGATGGTGATGTGTCAAATACAAACATGGGCATACGTACACTGTCAGAAATTTCTGCATTATTTTTAATGTAAAAGCACATGAAAGTAATTTTCATGTACGTAATTTAAATTTAATGTACACGTACAACAACTTTAATGTATGTGTACAATAAATTTAATGTACATGAACATAAAATTTAATGTACACAAGTTAAGTTAACAGTCGTTCATTAAATCTACATTGGTTTTAATTTAACCATTAAAAGTCATGTACAGACATATTAATCTTCCTTTAATGTACAAAGTACGTTAAAATTCATGCACAGTCGCACATTACATTTAATGTAATTTCTGACAGTGTACCAGTGTGACAGTGTCCAGGGAGGAAGCATGCGCCTTCATCCCCATACCCTGCCTGGTCAAGTGAAGACAGCGCCCTTGCCGTCCGCTGTATGAAGGATGGTAGTGATGAGATTACACTGAGATGGAGCGAATGATGGCGTAAGACGCTAACTACGCTTTTAGAATATGGTGAAAAGACTATGCCTTACGCGAGACTCGAACTCGACGCCTTTGGGCCTGCGCATTCGAACCTTGCGCCACTGAGGCAAGAAGTGAACGAATTTAGGGGCTTAATTTTTTAATGTATGTTCATTTGTGAAGACATTGTTTCTTATCTTAGACTTGCGCAGTCTAAAACAAGAGAGGAGCCAACTACATTTTGGCCACCTTTTCCATTAAATATTTTTATTTTATTATGTCATATTTTACTAGGAAATAAATCAAACACTACACGGAGAATAATACAATAATTTAAATGATACAAAATACAATTCATATAACTGATTTTATGCTGGACCTTTTATAGGTTGCCTAAAAAGCTCTTCTCCAAATGTCATTTACCAATTCTTCAAATTGTAAGCTTAAAAGGGGGAAATTAAAAGAAAATTATCCCATTTACGGAAATAAATGTTTTATTACATGCAGCTAGGGCATACCTTACGAAATTTCCAGGTGGGTAAGAGCGACCTGCCCCCCCACCCCCACCCGTGCGCACGCCTTTGTTTCTTCAATGGGATTCCTCTCATCTAGTTGCTATTATCAGAAATGGTTACGTTCGTGTCAGGTCGTCATTTGAGTCATGGGACAGGTATCTATCATATCTGGAGACCGAATTTTTATGGAATTACATATTTTTTGCCTTTGTACTTACCGTTCTCAAAATTGTAATTTTGACGAATCGTCGCCCTCCTAATATGAAATCCAATGTCTTCGTTACATATTTTTACATATTTAGTACTATATTACATATTTTACATATTTTGTCATTTTCACAAAATATTTTTATTGTATATATTATATGTTATATTCATTATATCAGTTATATTAATTTATATTGTATGAATTAAGTTATAATATTATTCTCCTTGTAGTGTTTGATTTGCAATTTTCTTCAATTTTATTTAATACGTTTTGTAAAAAGAGATGTTTTCAAAAATTCGGCATTTTTTAACACTATGGGTGAAATATAGGTGTGAAAAGTATCATTGACGCCGCGTTTTGTAACCTTTAAACTTAATTCCCGACAAAAATTGGCAATCGCCGACTTACACTTCGATGAAAATGATGTTTGCTGGACGTAGTTATCGCCAGTTTGTACGATGGCTTCTATTGCTTTTAGTCTTGATGCTAAACTAGGGTCCTGGATTCCAATAGATGAAGCTTTTACTACTGACGGCAAAGTTGTATGATCGTTAGTGTGCCTCAACTTGTGCTGTCCAAATGGCTTTTAAAACGTTCGTATTAATTTTAAAATTTATTTAGGGCACCTTTTATAAATGTAATTTCGTATTATGCACATGGCTTTTTAACTAGAGTATTTTACTATTAGATATTATATCCTATTTTACATATTTTTACATATTCTTACTGTTTTCATTTCATATTTATGTACATATTTTGACGTTCAATACTACATATTTTTCCGGTCTCTATTCATATCATATGCGGGCCAAGCGAAAAATTCGTTCTTCACATTAGAAAACCCTTTAGTCCTGGCCACGTGGGTGGTGCGAGCGATTCCCTCAGCGCACAACGCTTCGTCTGCTAGGTACCCCTGCCAACTGGTGCTCCCGCAACGCCACAAGAGCGCGCTTTTGCGCAGACTACAATGCGCCATGTAGTTCTGTGCGCAGCCGCGAGATCGCGCTTGCGCCTGCGCAGTGGGAAGTGGTGGTTGTGTGCCGCACTCTATCTGTGAATGGTGCAAGTACGAGATGCAAGTACGAGAAGTGTGCCTGGAGCGAAACAACTTTTCTCTCGTTCGTTATTTCACTGATTTGCATAAGAATAAGATCGATGTTTGAGCAAATTATGCAGATGTGAGACAAATCGCGGCCATAACTAGTGGCAAAACGAAAGAGGAATACGTTTGTCGGGGTATTTCATTTTTTTAAAAATTGAAATATTCTTTACTTAAATGTGCGTTGCTATACGTGAATAGTAAATTAATTTAACGAACATAAACGTGCGTTCCTATACGTGAATAGTAAATTAATTTAACGAACATTTCTATCATATGGTTGAGAAGTATAGTATAATGTAGGGAAGATGTCTTGAATCCATTCTGTACAAATAAGACTAAGAATTGATCATTGTTTTGTACAAATTACAAGTGACCATACACGCAATGTGTTCTGGGTTCTAGTATGGTGCAATTTTCACTTTTATAATAATGATTTAGAAAGTGGCCAGTTCGGACCAGCTAATTTAAATAATGCAATTAAATAAGAAGTACAGATATTCCAACAGAAGCCCCCGTAACATGTTTCGTAATTACGTAGTCGTTTATTCGGGAGAATAAATTGAAAATAAGACAAATCATAAGTTTAAAGAGTCGACAGTAACACGGAATGAAAACTGTAACCCGAACTTTCCTAAAAACCTGCCATCTACAAAACAGTTGAAATCATGTATGTTACAACCAAATAATTTGTTCCATAATTATTGTTCTTTTGATTTTCATGACATTTTCAAATTCGTTGGGAAAATAATACGATATAATACTATTTGGAATATAATGCCAAAATTCATCGTTACTGTATGTTTTGAAAGAAGTTTAATATGAGTTGTCATCAAACATCTTTCGTTTTGGTTACAGCCAAAAAGTTTTTTTTTTAAATCCACTTCACTACCCTAAAACGCCGATTGAAGCGAAAAAGCGAGGGTGTCAAGTTTACCCCAGACGCTGTCAAATCGGTCTCTCTCCCCATCTCTTCCCGCTCCGCCCAAAGGCCCCGCGGCGCACAACAGCCAGAGTGCTCCTTCCCACCCCACGTCCTGTGCAAGCCAACACAAGAGCCGAGACGGCTCGTCGGATCTGTGGTCGGGCACAAAAGAGCGTGGCCGACGCGTGTAGCGATTGAGCCCGCCCTCCCGCCCGTGGACCTCCTTTCAGGCGGTCGGAGCGTGGGCCTGGTGCCTGCTCGCCCGCCTGCCCGCCGCTGTCCGTCACTGTGTTCGGGCTCAGGACGAAGGGCACATCTGTTGCGGAGAGGTTAAAAAAAGAAAACTTTTAGACGGACACTAGGAAAAGCGATTTTTTTTTCAGACATGTAATGTGTTCTAAATGTTCAATTTTTAGCCCTAGTGCTACAATTTCCCAGAGTTCAGAGAAATCTTTGAAAGCAACAACGAGAACAATATACAGTCGACTCCGGTTATAGTGAACGCGGATATAGTGAACCCTCGGTTATAGTGAACTTCAGTCACTGGCCCCTTTTCACTTACATTATAAATAAGCATAAGAAGATTCGATTATAGTGAACCTGAACCTCGACTATAGTGTAGGAAGTAAGTCCTGGAAATGAATCGGATCTCGTACGTTATGAATCCAGTAAAAGGGTCTTCGGAGAGTGGGGCTGTGTTCCAACAGTGCAAAAGGCATTAAAAGGTGTCAAGACTGCATTACGATACTTAGAGACAGAAGACAAGGCGGAAGCAAATATGGAGAGATCACGAACTCTGGAGAAGAATCTAGAGAAATTACTAATTAACAATACACGAAGTAAACAATTGAAAAAATTGCTTTTTTAAGGTCTAATACATATATTGAAACTTTCAGTTCCTGATTTTAATGAATTGTGCTGCCTCTCTATATTAATTAAATCAATAATTGTGGAGAAATTCTATTTTATTTTGACATCAACAGATATAGTGAACCTCTCTTATAGTGAACATATGATATAGTGATCTAAACATGATAGTTCCCCGAAGTTCACTATAACCGGAGTCGACTGTACTTTCGTCTGACCGCATCAGCTACTATTAGCCTTAATGTATCATTAAGTGATTTGTATACTTGAATTGAAGTAAACGCAAATTTCGTAAAGCTGTCTGAAAAATAGTGAATGATATATGGTAAAAGTGATTTTATTTTGCTCGTACGATTGCGCCACTCGGCCGGTCGGCCTCGTATCGCAATATTTTATACTCGCAAAATCAAAGGTCATATAAACCATTCCTATCAAAAATAAATATTTTGAGATCAATTTTAAGCTGCACGGACGATGTGCGCCGATAGGAGGGGTGTACCGAAGTGCAATTGTACTCTCTGACTGATTTATGCAGTTGGCTAATCCGTGAAGGTTGGTCAGAAATAAACTGCAGGAAAAAATTAAAGGATGAGCATAAAAAAAGAAAATGCAGCGATTAAAAGTCAAGTTATTGTAAAAATGATTCTTAGATTATTAAAAACCTAAAACAAAAGAGTTTGTTTTGTTTGTGTCTATTGCCACACAATTACTGAGACAAGAATGAAACAGAACGTCGAAAATCTGTTGTTGTTTTTTTCATGTATTATTTTCAACAAACCTAGTGAATTTTGTGCTTAATTTTTGACGGTAGTATATTTTTTATTAATGTTTACCTACTTTTATTAAAGTTTAAAAATAATCATGTCAATGATACTGATAACAAGAATTACAAAACTCGAGAGATTAACCTTTCCCTTCGAAAGAAAACTTCTGGAAGGGCCAATGATACTGACGATAGAAATCATACCCTTCTCATTACCCGTTAAGCAATAATGTA
>BLKR01011642.1:0-29428 GCA_011170035.1 Teleogryllus occipitalis
TTTGAGAGATCTAAAAATAATCCAATAGGTGCCTCGTTTTGATCTAATGATGAGGCGACATCTTTAAGAAAAGAAAATATAGCTGTTTCCGTTGATTTTGATTTTCTAAATCCATGTTGGCAATCTGAAAGCGCGTCGTGTTTAGTGAGAAAGGTTTCCATTCGTACGTAAAAAGTCTCTCTAATATTTTTGAAAAAACTGATAGAAGAGAGATGGGCCGATAATTTTGAATTTCATTTTTGTTGCCTTTTTTGAAGAGCGGCTTAATTTTAGCTGTTTTGAAAATATCTGAAACGTTCCAGTGCATAAAGATGCATTAAATATGTGAGTTAACGGGTGTATAATGGCATACGCACAAGTCTTTAACAAAGAATCTGGGAATTCATCTAAACCGGACGAATATTTATTTTTTAGTTTACCGATTATTTTGAGAATTTCATAGGAAGAAGTTTCGAAAACGAACATTGTGTCTAAAATTTTGGGTGCACTGTCTGTTTTTGAATTTTGTGCCTGAAGACCCTTAGTGAGATCGGCAGCAATTCTCGAAAAGTATTGGTTAAAGAGACTAGCCAATGTTGCCGGATCGTTGACATTTATATCGTTATATTTTAAAACAACATTCTCTACGGGTTTTCTAGTTGATTTGGTAGTATTTTTTATTATATTCCACATTGATTTTGTTTTATTATTTGAGTTCAAAATATCCTGATCGTTTTTCATGATTTTTGCCTGCCTTATGCATGCCTTCACCGTTTATGAGCGAGGATTCGTCGAATTCGACCCAAATACCGAGAGACAGGTTCATGGTCGCCCCTCCTCGACAACGCCTCAGCCCACAAAGCGAAGATCTTGTGCAAGTTTTTGGTTCGTAAACGGATTACAGTCCTTGATCACCCACTGTATTTGGCCCCAGCCGACTTGTAGTTGTTCCCAGTATTGAAGTTGGCAATGAAAGGACACCGTTACGAAGTCATTAAGGACATCAAGAAAATTGTTGAGTCGGCCCATGAAATTGACGAAAGGCAATATAAAGTAGACGACAAGCACATATTGTGTTCTATATTTTCTTTCATTCATCACACAGAGTGTTCACTTTTTTTAACGTTCAATCAATTAATAACGGAAAAAGTATCTCTGCACTTACTTCGTGGATCAAGGGAAACTGATAATATGAATCATTGCGATTATGGATTGTATTACTATACAATTCCAAACAAGTCTTTGCATAAAAATAGTAATCTGTAATCGTAAAATTTAACTAGAGCTTAAGCCACAAAATATTAATACAAAATACAAACAATCCTTTCTCTTCTTACGAAGTAGGGCGAGAAAGTTAAAGAAATTGGCTGATGGCAAAACGTCTCTGTCCGTCTGAACACTGAAGTCTAAGCGGTTCAATGATTTTCACAAAAATTGATAACTTATCGATCTCAGCCGAACCATAGTCCTGCAAATTTGAAACGCATAGTTTGATTTTTGGTTGTACTTTACAAGCCTTAACAATATGTTCAGTGTGTTCTCCAAAATACCATTAAATAGTTTGTTAATTTTTTTCCTTGGCGACAAGAAAAGACGCTGAAAAAATGTTTGCATTTTCATTGAAATTCGAAAATTATAAAAGTTAAAACTCTTTTCGACGTCTTCCTAAAAGTACGTTATTGAAAATAGAGATTTTTTTCTTGAGTGAAATCAATCTTCAAAAACCGCTCTTTAAAAGGCCGTGATCAATTTTACTAAAATATGAGCAGTTTTCGCATAATTTTGCCTGAAATATAGGCAATTTAAAACGTTTATTTCTCAAAAATGGCTTCAAATTTTTTCTTCTTTTTTTTTCTCTAGCAGAGTAAAATATTCTTATAAAAATTGCATGGGGCTAATTTTTAGTGAAGTTCGAAAATCTAAAAGAAATTAGCTTTTCAAAACTACAATTTTGTTGATAAATATTTTTTACTAAAAGAAATCATTCCTTTAAAATTAAATCTTTAAATAAGGTTGTATACATTTATTTGAAAATACTAGTAGGGTCGAGTAATGTTTGTAACTCATTGAAATTGCCAATTCGAATTTACCGCTCTTCTTTTGCTGCAAAGTCACACGAGCAATCAATGCGACAATGGCCACGCAGCGACACGGCAGTTTCAAGTGGGGGGGATTCTGATTGTTGGTCGCTAATATTTGTGGCTGTATGTACTAGTTTTTTTTAGTTGTTTTTTTTTAGTAAGTAGGTTTTGATTGTTTAACTGTTGATGTTTGAAAGAATAAATTTCATACAAACGGTTCTATTGTGTTCCAAATATAATATTTGAATGACAAAATGCAATAGATTTCTAATTTTTTGTATGTATTCATTAGGCGATATTGCACCGATATTTAATTTATAGACTAAGTTCACTTTAAAACATTCGATCGCAGATTATTGTGCAATCATTCAAAAAGTGGAAGCACACTTCCATGTAAGGAAGGCAAACTTGTGTGAAGTTATCCTTGCTTATCTGAATAATGTGCTACGAATACTTTATTCATGCATGTTTCTTTTGTGGAAGTAACAATTGACTACAGTTGCTAGCTGTGGAAATAATTGCAGCGTCGCATCACTGGCGCGTCGTGTGAATTAGTTTGCACTTTTTCAAGTGGTGACTGAAGTGTTAGTAGGGCAATATTATAATGCTACGTATCTGTTTCCAGTAATGCGAAAAAGTGTATGCTTTTTAATTAATTAAATTTATTTTTCTCCTTCCATGGTATAATGCTGCCATTTGTTGGCTGCAATCAGTTGCATAATGATACTCATTACGATACAGATTTAATTATGATATAGGTTCTCGACTAGTCACAGAGAAGATAACAAACCAAGTATTGACACTTAATTAATCCTTGAGAAGCGTTCTAGTGAATGTTTTGTTCGATTGTGTACATTCAAATTTCATTTAATATTATATTATGCGTGTCAGTTTTAATTTCTTTTATTATTAGAATTTTTCGTGGAATATTATTTAAAATAAATTGGGTCATAATTTCACTTGGGTCCTATTTGAATAGCGCAGTATTGCCTCGCAGGCGGACTGGTAACCACATCCACCTGCGGCAGCATGCGAGGGTAGGGTCAGGTAACCTAGGCTGAATTCTACATGACAACTGTCACGAAACGTCTCAATGTAAAAGTTTAGC
Source organism: Teleogryllus occipitalis (assembly GCA_011170035.1). Lineage (NCBI taxonomy): Eukaryota > Metazoa > Arthropoda > Insecta > Orthoptera > Gryllidae > Teleogryllus > Teleogryllus occipitalis. Next base: position 3,169 of record BLKR01011642.1, read on the forward strand.
TTATAAACGTCGTAGAAAAAGTACCGTATAAAAATCGATGTAATGGGTATTAATACACTCGTATGAAGTTTACGATACTCGCTCGTCCCTCGCTCGTATCGTAATATCACACTCGTGTATTACTACCCATCATTACATCATCGTTTCATAATGTACTATTATAGTCGCATCAGCAACTTATTTATCTGCTTTCGAAGAACTACGAGTAACTATTATAACATTTGTAAACAAACATAATTATTCGACCAAAAGTATTGGAATTGATCCAAATATCTAAAAGAAAAAGGTTTTGAATTCGAATTGAAGCTAATTTTTATTCTGAGGTTGTCTAACAAACGTTAAATGAACATAATTTCAAGTATGATGGACAATAAGAGAAAATCTGGCATTACATTTTCATTGGAAATATCCGATATTCCGCCGCACAATTTGCCGATAATCACTGATGAGATTACATTGTTTTAACAAACGTTCCCCAAATGTTCCCTGATGTTACAGTTGGTTCGTCGAATTTCACAATTCTCTATTAGCATCCTAAATCTGTTATGCAAGGGTTGTCCGCCCTCGATACGTGATATTCTGATAGAAGGCGAATTAAAAGAACACAAGTACTGGTGGTAACAACAGCACATACATTCTTTTGTTATTAGATAGAGCTACGTAAAATTGCAATATTGCATTTTCTGTGCTACTAACACCTCAGATATTATTTCAGGACATCCAATTCAACCAAGAAACGAGCAACGCATTGTTGACATGGCAGCGTTGTCAAAACTATGTAGTACATTCGCTTGGTTAATAATATCAATACAGTAATTAGAATACATGCAATTGACGTCAAAATAATAATGAAAATTCTGTCTGCTCAATTGTGAGTTGCCTTTCGTCCTATTTTCGAAATTTTCACATATACTTTATATCATAAATACATTTAAAGTCAAGTACTCACAGTGACCCACTGTTCATTTTAATAAAGATAAGATTATTTGAATATGTTGTAGCCGTCAAAATGACGGGGTCGTTCGTTCTAGTGTTAATTTATTACCGACTCCTCAAACAACGCCTTCCCAATACTTATACTGAGACCTGCTTAAGCGAAGCGCAGGAAAATAAAATTTAAAATAGTTTGTTCGTTAGATTGACCACGGTGAAGTAGTCCAAAAAAATACTTTAAATGAAGGTAAAATCACTGTTCTTCAAGAGGATAAGAAATAATTTGGCCCTTATGGGCCTAACCAGGTATCTCCCGCCAGCGGGGCACCGCCCCAGCCGGAACAAGCTCTAAGTCCCCTAATATTCAGACAATCTCAAAAGGCAACAAAAACATTTACATGGGAAAATCTAATTGATTCCTTTGTGATTTTCCACGTCTGCCAGGAAACGTCCATACTGAATAGATTGATGCATCACGGCCTACTGTGTACAGGCTATCCGGCGGCGTCAAGGCCGCCCATTAACGCAGTCCCCCAGTCCATATTGCTGTTGACGACCCCGGCGCGTCGTATACGCAGATTGCCGATAGAACACGGCGAACCGCCGTGAATTGAGCTGAGAACATAGGCTTCTATCTCCCCTTCCTCCACCGCACTGCATAACAGGCTCCTACAATGGACCGCCGGGTCCAGAATAGCGCCATCAGGCATTTGCTCTCGCCGACCACATCGACCCAGGTACAAACCATATGCAATTTGCTCACCCTTGGACATTTGATGTAGGTCAGAATGCTCCACTTCCCTGCATGGTGTAGTGCGTACTTGCACGCAATCATCGAAACCAGTAGCGTAACGAAATGAGTGAGGGTCCGCCCGCAAAACTTTTATTCGAACCCCCTACACTTTTATAATGTATAGTGCTATACGCTTTTATAGTGTTAGTCCCTTAAATAATAAAAATATCCTTTAGCAAATTCAAATTCATCGCCGACGCGCTCGTGTCTTCACATAAGCGTCATCACTAGGGACGGATTTTAATGAAATGTCATTTTTTCACTTTAGAACAATGCCGATTAGTATATAAATTTATTTTTTGTTATGAAAATAGGTAATGACCCATTTTTATTCGTCATTTTTTCTCATTTTTTATCGATTTTGGCTAATGTCATTTTTTAACTTTTCCCTCATTTTTAATGCATTTTCGCTGATTTAATTGATTTAAATGTCATTTTAATGGTACTTGCTTCAAATAATATTTACGAGATGCAACAAATGTTCTCCACAAAATTCTTAACTACCTATAGCTAGTAGCCTATTCGATTTCGTCGCTCAGAAGTTGTAATGTCAGCCATTATGAGTAGGTAATCTGAGGTTCCTGTGATGCCTGTCAGCGTCATTGGCGGTTCAGCCGATTTCGGGGTAACTAAAGACAGGGATTTTCTGGTAAAGAACAGTCGAAACCAAAAGTTTGAAAGCAGAGTTCACTTGAACGAATAGCAGCAGCCTCGATTACATCAGTAACATATCCAACAGCTTACGTTGTTCATCTGAACTGGTTTTGATAACATATTTTACGTCATTTTTCTTTGATTTTAGGGCATTTTTAAAACTTTTAAGAGAATTTTATTAATCTATTTTTGGAGATGTTTTAAGTCATCAAAATGCAGTTATCACATACGAAGGTTCCAATCTAAATAACAATTGAAAGACAGTTTGTGTATCGTGTTTATTCTTAACAAGCTTTGAAGGGTACCAAGAACCACTCATGGACTGTAAGTCAAGAAACATGTATAATTTAACTAGGTAAATTCACTCATAGGCGATGTGAAAAGTACAGGTGACATAGACCGGCACCATACGGGTGGCAGGGACAAGAACAATGAAAGGAGGAAAAAAAGGCCAACGAGACTTCAGAATCGGGTGAATAGACGGAACGAAAGAAAATTAAGATGATGAATATAGTATTCGGGATTAGGCGCCCGTCAGCGGCTAATACAAGGATAGTATGGAACTTTGGGCATAGACTAAAGAAGTACATCTTTACTCTATGCTTTGGGTATTAGGTATGGAATGAAAAGAAACTGAAAGAAGGAAGAATTGTCACGGCGCAGGAGGACAACGCGGGAGCATCCAAGAGATAGTAATGCGCGCGAAGTAATCAAAGTAAGACCCTTTCACATCTGAAAAAAATTAGAAAAAGCTCAAAACAGTTAAATACTAAATAATTTGAGCAAATTTTTATTGTTGACAAAGTCGATCATTAAGTTATAAAAAAGACTATTTGAATAAAATATTAAATTTTTTATAAAAACGAGACTGGTTTTTGCAGTAATATTATGTGTAATCCAAAAACAAAATTTGACAGGAGAATCGCCAGGAATTTGCTGTTTGTACGAACGGCACGTTAACGTACAACGTTAGGGAAACATAATTAAATTAGAATGATAGAAAGATTAAACATATATCAGCTTATAACCAATAGTGGAAATATCTGCCTTTATTATTTAATGAAATAAATTCCTTTATTAATTTCATAAAATATAATATTAAACATTTCATAAATTTTCATTTCATAAGATTTCATAAATAAATTATAAAATATAGATGAATTGTTTTATAGATGAATTACAATAGAAACATAGATGAATTATTTATTGATTTAGAAACATGGTTAAATAAGCTATCGAAGCGGGAAAAAAACTTTCTTCTGGAAGACACTGTTTTTAATCTTTTATTGTATCGACTATTGCAAAGTAGCAGAGAAGGCATTAGGTAATGAATAGTTCTTACAATCCCAAAACCTTCAGTCTAAAAGTAGGCCCTCATTTACCCGCCCGCCTTGCGGACCTTGCGGGCCTGAACGTTACGCTACTGATCGAAACGGACATACTATGTAATTTTATAAAGAATAATTCGAAATTGTATCAAAACTAGTTCAGATTTATGTAACCTCAAAAATGTTATTTTGATATCTGTATTGAAAGTCTACGCTTAAGAATACGTGGGTGAAAGAACGTTGTGTAAATATTTATGAGTGAATAAATTAAACATTATAAATGTGATAACATGTTTTACGAAATATCTGGTTCTTAAATTGAATATGAGAACATATATTTGTTATGAATGTACCTATTGAATCTTCGGAGGATTGAATATGGTTATTAAAAACTACTAGAAAAAATTATTATTGAGGATTACAAATTTACAGGTATTTTAGTTCAATAAAAAACAAAAACAAAAAAACTAATAATGGATATACCATAATACATTGCGCCTTACTTTATGGGTTCGACGTGTTGTCCATGTTCTAGAAAATATTCTTGAAAATTACCGATGCATAAAAAATGGATTTCCAGTATTCTTTTAAACTTCCTTATTTGAATTATGATGTCTGAAATATGATGTTTCATTTCTTCACTCATGAGAAATGTAAATCATCTCGTAGAGTAATAATACAATATACATTATTTGTACACAACCCTTTAGTGAACCAATCTGGATATTCTCTTTATCTCTCAAAGTCTATTCCTCTTTTAATATTTTTTTAAATTTATTTTTGCATCTCATTAAAATATATTTTTCTAGAGAGCTACGCGGCAACAAGTCTAACGAGATGACAAGTGGATTACGTAACGCAATAAAATTATCTGCGCGAAAAGAATTTAATTAAGAGGAGTCGACTGGGCCGTCAACGCGTCTGGCGCTCTTTCGTTTCTTATTCCATCTGTTTCTTCTTTCCTTGATTTCTTTCTTTCGTTCTTTCTTTCTTTGCCACTACTTCCGTTAAACCCACAATATTGAAGTAAAGAACGTAAAACGAACATTACTTCAATATTCAATGAAGTTAAATACATTTCCGTACACTGAATAGAGGAACTTATAACATTTCCACTGCAGTTATTTGTTTTAAAACATTAATAATAATAATAATAATAATAATAATAATAATAATAATAATAATAATAATAATAATAACAATAATTTGTGCTAAACCAAGAAAAGCGGTCTCCTATAGAATATTATACATTATAAGCAACATCCGCATATAACAATTACATCTACAAACTGAAGTGGAACCGAAGCATTCTAATAAATGACCATCACAACAGACCTCATATCACCATCTGAAACAAGGAATCAAAAAGCAGGGGCACGTCGAGAAAACATGCGGCCTGGGGCAGTAGATACTTGTGGCCCCTATTTCTAACAAAACTTCCCTTTAATTATTAACTTATTTTAAAGTTAATCATGATCAAGTACGTTAAATATTTTTTTTCAAAAAATGTATTGAAGGAAATACATTTGGCACAAATTTTCGTAGTCCCACTTAAGTAAGAGCCTGAGGCAAGTTGACCCATCTGCCCCATCTTCTGGACGTCCCTGCCAATAAGATCCGGTTTGTAGACTTTGCTGTGGTAGACACTATAGAACATTATACATATACATTATTACAATATCATGAGAGCCTACCAGATTAGGCTGCGAAAATATAGGGAAGTAGTTCATGTTGTAAAGTAGATGCGAAAAAAATGTACGTATTAACCTATAATATGAATTGTGATGTAATTACTACAATTTTATATAAATTTATAAGTAAAATGTCACCTTTGATCTCTGTGATTAGTGTAAAACCAGAAAACTGTGAATAATGAAAATAATAATAATATAATTATTATGTTCTAAAATTTAGTTTTGTTTCAATAAATTGACTTAATTTATCAAAGCACAAATTTCATTCTAAACAAAGTTTTACGCGTACTACGGGGGAAGAGAGTGCCAACTATCATTTCAAAACTTCCAAATAAAGATTTCGAATGTCTCCTCACAATTAACAAAATGATTAAAACACTGTACGAATGTATTTATAGACCTACAGCCAGTGCCGGAGCTACAGAATTTTGGGCTTGTGGCAATGCTGAAACATAGCCCCCCCTATCCGAAATGTGAAAGTTGTATCAAGAAACTATGAGTTATTTTATTTCAGTTTTAGATATTCAGTGCTAAACTTCAATAAAAATGCATGACCAATATCTGTATAATATAAATAATTTCACAAAAATGTGTGTTAAAATATCTTGGATATTAAGAGGAGAAAATTTGAAGGCTTAAAAAGCTTTCAATGACAGCATTATTTTGTAATATTTTCGGGATTGTCTGACGTATTTCATTTTATAGAGTTCTACCTTATAAGTAATGACTATAATTAACTATTAATGTAAAAAACTAATTGAAAATTTTATGAAATATCAGACTTCTGTACCGCGACTTATAAAATTACGATTATGATTTTCTCGAGTTCTAATTTCTTTTTCAATTTTTCACTAATTTTTCCCCATCGGGCCCCTTGACACGCGGAGCCCCGGGTGATTGCCCGGTCTGCTCGTGCCTAGCTCCGGCCCTTACTACAGCCCACGTGTAGAATGTAGAAAGGAATCTAAATGGGAAGTAAGACACGTTCTAAAATACACTTCGTTTTTCTTGACAACAAAAACTACGATTTTATTCTACAGTCAATTTAAAAGTTTAACAACTGTGAATTTTATTACTCCTAAAAAAATACATATGTAGCTAAATAAGTCCGTATGTCAACGCCTGCTTGACGTTTTACTTAAACCTTCAATTACGATGGACTCCATAACCCCATAGCCTGATACAGACTTCTTAAAACAACGAAAGTCGCGTTTCATTCCAGCATACATTCAATACTTCAATAATACATAATTCAAAAAACTTGCCATTTCATTTTTATAGTGGTAAGGGATAAAATAAGGAAAGGAACTCGAGGTTAAACATTTTATTTAATCTAGAATTAACAAAAATATTCTGAATAATTGAAATTGATATGCCACAGTTATTCGTTTTCTATTAGACTAAAGGATATTAACTTATTAGAATAAAAAACAGCAATTATTTCACTTTGATTCACCTAATTTAAATGAGATTTAATAGAATGCAAATGAATTATATTCGTAGTACCACTCACTGGTTAAATCCAATATCGACGAACGGGCTTCGTTAAAACTAGTTTAACAAGCCTAATCGGCTTGCAAGGGTTTCGCATTTTCGTATCTACTCATACATGCGACAGGAAAGCACAGCATTACTAAGTGATCACTAGGGAGTGGATTTTAATAAAATGTCATTTTTTCTTTTCACTTTTGAACAATGCCGTTTAGTATAGAAATTCATTTTGTGTTAAGACAAAAGGAAATGACCCATTGTTATATGTCATTTTTTTCGATTTCGACTAATACGTCAATTTTTACCTTTTCTGTCATTTTTAATGCATTTTTGCCAGAGGCGGGATTTCGGATCTTTTATTGGGGGGGGGCAAAGGGTCATCACACATATCATTGTAAAAAGTTCCCCTGAATCAAATGACATTGAGTAGTTACATTATAAATTAAGATAAAAGGTGACATTTGAAGGTAGAGATTTTTGTCTTAAATAAATATAGACTATTCTAAAAAAAATCATATCTTTAAAGTCAGTAATGTACAATTTTTTAATAAGAGCGTATTTTTCTCGGAATTTCTGCTTGAAGTTAATGCAAATTATACTCCCCAAAAACAATTTTCTCAAAAAGCGCTATAAATTTTTCTTCAATTTTTTTTCGGTGGATAGGACAAGAGACGCTTAAAAGAATTGTGCAGGTCTTATTTTCGTTGAACTCACTGGATTTTCGGAAATAGCAAAGTGAAAACAATGCGAGAAAGTATGTGCTAATGCAGCGTTACCGGTATTGTCTTTTTCAAAGTAAGACAGAAGTAATTTTGGAAACAAATATCAAAATCAGTTTTGCAGTGGACAGTATAGTTTGTATTATGATGTTACGCAGGGAGGATGAATTAGAAGGACGAGCAGTGAAGGCGAGTTGTGAGAAGGGCACTGAGGAAGGGCGTTGGGGACTGGCGTTCAAGGCGGGCGATGAGGACGGGCAGTGAAAACAGGTACCCAGGACTGGCAGTGAGGACGGCCAGAGAGCACAGGCGGGAAGGACGGGCAGGGAGAACGCTCGGGGAGAAAGATCTGTGCGATAAAATTCCACGTGTGCCATAAAATGCCAATTTAAGAACGATTTATTGCAATTGAAAAGGTCATTATATTATGCTGGAATAGAAAAAAAGTTTTTTGAGTCCCCTAGGCACACAAGTTGTTTCCTACACCGTAATAAATAGAAACAGACATTTTTGAGCGTAGTATTACATTTTTAAGGTTTTGTGGTTCCACAGCAAAGCTACTTAGACTTTGAAAAGAATAATTTATAAAATGCGGGGTTCTCAGATATTTGGAGAGAATTCCATCAGCATGTGGGAGCTGGGAATTTTATAAGGGTCGCGGGTTCGGGTGCCGCCCGGGAATGGATGTTTGTGTAAATCTGTATATTTGTGATTGACTATTCACTCATCATCATTCCTTACCTCATCCCCCAGGGCTAACAACCCTAGGGTGTAAAAAATGGATTCAGCATAGAAATGCTGATCCCCCACTCCAAGAAGTCACGTGCATATCCATGGGAAAAATATGACTGGATCTCCGTGGGTACATCTGCACATTCGCGTGGTCCAAAGAGGACCAATTCGCGAACAACAATAACAACAATATTAATAATAATAATAATAATAATAATAATACCACCGGGAGAGGTGGCTCAGTGCATGAACTGATCTCATTGCAGTGCCTTTGATTGGGAGGTCCCTAGGTTCGAATCCTGTCAGTGGCAAGCTTTTCGACTCTAGCTTGTAAGATAGGTCGAATTCAATCGATGTCTGGGGGAGAATTCTAGAGGCCCGCTGCTCTGATCGGTAGTTTTCTACGGTTTCTCCGATCAACACCAGGCGAATGCCAGAGCTCTACCTTAACAAACGGGCCACGAACCGTGCGCGATCCTTTCTACCTCTTCCTTGTCCTAACCTCTCCCCTGACACATACTTACACTAACATGTACTACACTACCACACATGGCGAGAGACCAGTCGGGAGCTTAGAGCTTGTCCCGGCTGGGGCGGTGACACGCTGGTGGGAGATACCTTGTTGGGAAAAACCCCGCTAGGTCGGCGCCGGATCTCATCATCCAGCGAGATCATCGCCACCTCGCGATGGAAAACACGCCGCACACTTACGGGACTAATGACCTCAGTAGTTGTCGGGCCCGGAATCGCTAATCGCTCATGGGCAACGTACTAGCTTCCCGTGCTGTGGTCCCGGGTTCGATTTCCAGTCGAGGCAAAAATAGAGTTGTAGCTTTCCTTTAAAATCGTCCCAGTTTCTGTAACTTTGTGACGAAGAAAAGCTCAAGCAGGCGGTTCTTGCTAGTTTCGATGAAGGGAATACGTCATGTTCGCCTAATGTTGCCCCCCCCAAGCATAGGAATTTAACTTGTCCCAGGCATGGGGGGACACCGATAGCTGGCCGGCGATGTCGGACTACCGACCCAATAACGCCAAATACATACATACATACATACATACAATAAGAAGGGGAAGGAGAAGAAGAAGGAGGAGAAGGTGAAGAAGGTGAAGGATGAGGAGAAGAAGGAGAAGAAGGAGGAGAGGGATAAGGAGAAGAAGAAGGAGGAGAAGAAGAGGGAGAAGGATAAGAAGATGGAGAAGAAGGTGAAGGAGGAGGAGAAGAAGGAGAAGAAGGAGAAGAGGGAGAAGGATAAGAAGATGGAGAAGAAGATGAAGGAGGAGGAGAAGGAGAAAGAGGAGAAGGAGATGGAGAAGAAGGAGATGAAGAAGGAGGAGGAGAAGGAGATGGAGGAGAAGAAGAAAAAGAAGGAGGAGAAGGTGGCGAGGAAGAAGAAGAATAAAGTAAAAACTATTTCGCTGTTCGCCGGGAAGCTGGAGCGTCAAGAAAAGAAAGCTTCCTAGGGCGTGGGCGCGTGAAGCGCTGTCGCCCTCAGACGCGTCGGGAGGGAAACTCGCACGGCGGCGGTGGCGGAGCGCCTCAAGCGAGGAATGTAGGCTCTGCCCGCGCCTGCGAAAGCGCAGCCCAGCAGAGGCGGCGCAGCATCCGCCAACGCTGCACGGAAGACACTGGACGCTGTGCGCTGGGCAGTGAACAGCGCCCCAGACGGAAATCGGACGGTGAACGTTGGAACGTTGTACGCTCGACAGTGGACACTGGACGTTGAACGGCGGTCGGTGAATGTATCATGTCATGGAAAAACCATGTATCCGGTCACAGGACGTTGAATAAGATAGTGAACACTGGACGTTGAAAGCGGAATCGTGGAGGCTGTTCGGCGAATGCTGAACTCCAGCCGTTGAGTGCCAGACGTTAAACGTTGGTTGTTGAACGTTATGAATTGAATATTATACCTTGTACACTGGATATTCAACTCTGGACATTCAACTCCTGGAGGTAGAACACTGGGTGTTAAACACTGTACTTCGATCGCTGCACGTTGAACTGCGTACGTTTGCGTGCAGCTCTGGAAGGCGGCGGAAGGTGCTGGCCAGGTCCGCGCGAGCGGGTGGGTGTCACAAGGAAGATGGGTCTGCGATGGAGAGAAGCGCTTCCTCGTTTGGTGTTGCCGCTGCTGGTAAGTTTCGCTACTTCGTTTGATGGATCACTGGCGAATGTCGAAAAGCTTTTTCGCACGTGTTCCTAAGTTATCAACTGCGTCAATAATATTAGTTGTTACAAAAAAGTTACATGTAGGAGAATTTTAAACAATCGAATTACCGCACAGTTTAGTAAACGAATACACGAAATAACACGTTTTAGAAAATGTATTTATTCGAATAATCTTGTTAAATCGAATGTAATTGGTCTCTTATAATTTCATTTTTCTCTTAACTAATACGAAAAAAGTGTCACTTATAAAAATATTATCAATAATAATACAAATAAATACAATGAGAGGACATCAACATTTGGAAATGAAAACCGATGATATTCCCCGTATTCTCCCGCAGCCAGCAGTATTTTCGGCAGATTGTAAGTTTTTGATAATTTTTCTTCTATAATATTCCTTCTTCCAAACCAGTACATCGTTAAATAGCGGTACCCTTTCAGTCAGTAGAACCAAATATCGTGTCCATATTTCTGTGAACACTGACGTGTACAAAAATGACTTTTTCAAGTATCTTCACTTATTTTCCTATAGAATTTACATTTCTGAACATCTTCATTTTACAACGATTTAAGTTTTCCGTACATTTCAATATTTGTTATTTGAATGTCTATCCTGGCATTGGAACCTGTGCGGTGGAAAGAAACCTGGGAGTTACAATTGTACACCATAATAAAAAGGTACTTTATGACCAGTTATACAGGAAGTTTTGTTCGGATCTGCAAGTTATCATTCTTAGAACGGCGAAATAGAACTGTAGGAAACAGGCCAGTAATTATGCATAAAATCATGTGTTTGTTGTATGATACGTATTCAATATTAATACGTGAGTTCCGTAAGATTTCTACTAACCTCACAGGCCTGTACCTGTATTCACCTCCCCCCGGGACAGTGTCAGGCTCCCAAAAACGGCCGACTTCCACTTTATATGATAAGTTGTAAAAACGATCACTCTGTTTTATAAACAATTTGTTGTTCAATTATTTTATCATCAAACATGGAATGGCCGAAATACATGTAAATTTATAATACGTCCAAAACTTTCGAGATAAGAAATTTTTTCGGGTTTAAGAGTTAGTGATATAATACGATTTTACTTTACATTTTATTTGAATTGCAATTAGGTATGACCCGGAGGCAGTTAATTAACCATAATTATAATAATACATTTTGAATAAATAGGGTATGATTACGATGGACTCAAATAACAGGAAAAGAAAAAATTTAGAATATCCGTAAAACTAGTGACTAATTCTACCGTAAGAGCAAATTGCATAAGATAGAGAGAAGAAATATAAAAAGAGATTAAGAAATATACTCCATGGGATTTGTCATGATAATCTTCCTTGAGCGTTAGTTCTCTAATTCAAAGATATGCAAAATTTCTGAACTTACATTTCGGGAAAACTCTCTTACACTTCTGAAATGTGAGACACGACAAAGTTTTGGAAAGGAGCAATTATCTTGGCCCCTCTTTTGCGCTGCTTTTTAGCACAAGAGTGGGGTAGGGGTGGAGTGGAGCTAATCGGACCCGCAAGTTTTAATTTTGTATAACCGCCCCCTTCGTTTCATCTTGGAAAATTCTTTAAAAAATGTACTAAAAAAAAAAAGTTGAAACCTAGCTACGTAAATGATGAAAAGGTATATTAGTTCCCTGTCGCTTTTTTTGTCATTTGGTCTCTTACATAGGATGTCAAGAAAACTAATGCCGTTAATTGGATTGAAATAATACAAAACATATTAAACTAAATAGCTTACATCACTTGCATTTTCTGGAAGTGAGAACAGTAATCTCTTTGAGATAGGACTCTGGGTCTTCTACTTGAGTCCTTGAATACGCAAGATATCATACTTACATCATTGAAATAATTAAATTAAATTTTTATATGTAATCAATTACGAGATGTTTCACAACCATGTGTCCTCAGAACAAGTTCCTAGTAAAATCTGGGAAGGTGTTACATGGGTATAGAAAATACATCAAATAGGTAGAAGGGAAATGGTATACCCGGACTCTCTCCAAACTTCGAAGCCTGTTTAGTAGGTGGTGAATGTAAATTCCCGTCAAGACTGCAGTACTAAATAAGGTTTAAATTATTAATAAGTAACTATAAAGAAATAAAACATTTTTAATAATAGTGGTGAAATATATTTGCATAATTATAAAAATGGAATTTTAAAATACGATGTACATCCACTACAGTTTTTAGCGTTAAAAACGTTTGACAGATTCAGGATACAATGATTCTGAATAATTCAATATACAAAGAAGATTATTAGAAGTAAGCCATGTATTTCAAAAACAAAATCATTTCCCAAATTTCAAATAAATAGCGATATTACTACTTTGGTTATTTGATGAGTACGACGCTTTACAAAGTTTTTAATTAATTTTCAAAATTATTCATTTTAGGTTTTCTAATTAGATTAGGGCGATAGGAAAACGTGGCTAGAACCCTACCAAAAGACCGAGACACGTCCAATGACACTTCCGCGGCGTAGATGGCTCAGGACATCAACTGATGTCACTGCAGTGCATCTGACCGAGAGGTCCTAGTGTTCCACTCCAGACGGCAAGATTTTCGACACTAGCTAGACAGCCATGTCGAATTCACCTGCTGTCTGGAGAAGAATTCTAGCGGCCGGCAGCTCTGATTGGTCATTTTCCGTGGTTTCTCCGATCGGAACCAAGCAAACCACCGAAGCAGTTCCCTAACGGGCTCCGGACCGCGCGCGATCTTTCCTTCCTCTTCCTTGCCCTATACTCACCCCCAACACACACTTACTCTAACATGCACTACACTACCACACATGCCAGGTGAGCGGTCGGAAGGGTAGAGCTTGTTCTGGTTGGGGCAGTGCCCCGCTGGTGGGAGATACCTATTAGGGAAAAAACCCCTAGCAGGCGAGTAGATTTGCGCCGGATCTCACCATACAGTATGGGAAGATCATTGCCACTTCCAGCGTTTAAAAATGCACTACACTTACGGAGCTTACGGCATTATTTGTCGCGACCGGAATCACATCCATCAACCAATTGGAGTGGGTTGGAGAGGAGCTGCGCGCTACGCGAGCGATTAGGCGGGCGCGAACCTTGGAGAGGTGTGGGTTGCAGTAAAGTTCGCCTCTTGCGCGCCCGGGCCCCTGGGCCCCCTGGCCACGCACCCCGAGAGAGCGGTGCCGCGGGCTGTGCTCGGCCCTCAACGCGCCTCTTTTTCGGTACCACCTTAATCCTGTGTGAATTCCATGCTAGAGAAATAGAGCGAAATTATTTTTTTGAACTGATCTAGTTGAGTTTAGAACTGATCTAGTTGTTTTGACTAAGTTGTTTTAAAATCTCTCTTGGTCTCCCTTAAGGCAAACGGCACGAGATGTTATGTTGCAATGCATGCTGTGCTTGTATGATCTGTAATACATTCAACATAAACATCCAGAGCGTACATTTTCAGTGAAAAAGATAATATATTAACTATACTGTAGTTACGGTATTCCTTCCTATAGGAAATTCCTTCCTGTAAACTGGGTTTGGGTCAGAAAGAAAAGTAAAATTTCCGCCCTTTTTCCCCTCATTTCCATTCATTAAAAGAAGGTGGACGAAGAAAATATAGTTGAAAATCAATTGAATATCTGCACATAGTAAACGTCATTCTAGATAGACATGCCAAGAAGAAACGTGTGTTTGCCGATCCGATGGCCGAGATCGCTAAGGCAGTAGTATCGTAGCGATCTCGGACCGAAGGGTCACGGATTCGAGTCCCGCCTTGGGCATGGTTGTATTTGTGTACGTCCTTTCACCGCTTATCATCATATCGTTTCATCTTCATAGTTACCATACCGTTAACTCCAATAGTGGTCGCTAATGACCTAGATGTTGATGCGACCTTAAATAACAAAAAACAAGAACAAAAAACAAAAAACGTGTGTTTAATTACCTATTTAACAATTTGCTCGTGTCTAAAGGCAACTTCTCTCTTGCAGGTCCTGTGGCTGGGGCACACGCCCTCCGCCCTCGGAGGCATCGGCCCGCCTCCGGGCGCGCAGGTGTACTCACCTCCCGACACCCTGGACTTCGCCAAGCCTCTCAAGGGCCCCGACGCGGGCCCGCCCTTCGCAAAGCGGCCTCCGGGGCCTCCGCCCTTCTCCAAACCCGGCCCTCCGCCAGGCCCTCCGCTCGGGCCGCCTCAGGGCCCTCCCAGGCCGGCGCTCATCGGGCCAAGGCCCGCGTTCCTGCCCGCGCCCGCTTCGTTCATGTCGTCCAATGGGCCTCCGACCAACGGGAACGGTCCTCCGGGATCCAAGCCACCGTTCGGGCCCCGCCCTCCCAACAGCCAACGACCTCCTCAGAACGCCGCAGGCCCTCACGTGGACAACGAATCGTCGTCTACGGAGACTGAGGCGTACATCGGACCGCCGCATCCAGGAAGACGTCCCCCTCCATCGCACGGTCCTCCTCCAGGCGTCAACCACGGTCCTCCTCCAGGCGCGCGGCCACAGTTCGAACCTTTCGCTTCTGCCAATGACATCAAACCAGCGAACGGACCACCCCATCCGGGAAGGCGTCCTCCATTTAACGGTCCCCCGCCATCCAAAGGCCCTCCTGGGGGTAACGGACCTCCTCCAGGCGTGGCCAGACCTTCGGCGGGCGGTCCAAACCCGGAACACGTGGCATCTTCTTCCGATGTTCATCTGTTGGTTGGCCCGCCACGACCAGGTCGCCGACCCCCACCCGGGCGTGGGCCTCCTCCAGGTGTCAGAGGACCTTCCAATCAAAGACCTTCCAAGCCCTTCAACAAACCGCCTGCCAGCTCGAATGGGCCCCAAGGGCAATCAACAGACCTTAGCCCTGTGTATGGAGCTCCTCCCGTTAGTGCCGCTCCGTCGTCATCGTACGGGCCACCAACGGACAGCTATGGGCCACCGGTCCATGGCGGTGGCGGAGGAGCTGGCGACGACGAGATGTACTACGAGTACGTGAAAGTACCCGCGAAAGGACAGTACGAGTTCGGGTTTGAACGCGGGAACCCCAACCACATGATCTCGCGTTACGAGAAGGGCAAGAACTGGCGGTTCAAGGGCAAGGTAAGAATTCCTTTAATATTTTATTTAATGTTTGAATAATCTTCTGATAAATTCTTTAAGATTTCCATTAAAGTGTAATAATGTGGCGTTGGAGTCCAGAGAAAATGACTAGTTGACACTAAACTAAAATAGAAGCTATCAAAAGTGTTTTTTCTCAGCAACTGAGCACCAAGGTCTTCAGTAAAAGTATGCTCTTGGAGAGTAAATCACGTTATTGTTAGAAAAATAGCTATTATTCTACTTCAACGCTGTCCCCACACTCAACAATAAGGATGACTGCGGTCCGATTGCAATCAAAACCTTTATGCAATAATCAAAATCTATGATTTGTCTACTTCTCAAAACTAAATTAATGTATAAAAATGGACATTCGGGTGTAATGAATATTCACTGGGGAGGCGCGTCAACTACCGAAGTCATTAAAGTCGTAAAAGGAGTGAATTTTATATTCAAGAACGTGGAGTTCCTCCCTCGTTGGAACAAGAGATCCGGCGTCGATCGACACGTCAGCTTGCGTTGTTTTCCCTCCTCCAGGAATCTCCGCGGAGCACCGCCCATTCAGAACAAGTTCAAAGTCCCGTCTGATATTCCAACATGTGGTAATTTCGCATTCGAATATATTATCCGTGTTCATTTTCGCCGTTTGCATGTTTGATTGTCGCCTGCTATTGAACAGTCTCGGAACGCTGCTACATCAAGTATTCGTACAGTACCATTAATACAGCTAGATGCATTGTTATGAACCATTGAGTATATGATACGCGTTTCCGTTCGAGAAACGAAGTACACACTACATCCGGGGAGAATGAAACTTAGTTGCGCGAGACGGTTTACAACAAGCGATGGTGTTTTGTGCCTGAAATTGTCCGGCGACCGAATGTTTTCGGCATTTCACTCAAGTGGAATGAATACGGTTCAAGTTTACATAGTGGAACTGGAAATGTTGTGTGTAAAGAACTATATGTTGGAAACACGTTTTCGTGTTAAAAACAATGAAAAACAGGCACTCGCGTGGATAATGGAGGCTGGTAGAAGTTCTTTTCTTCTGTGCAGCTGGGCGTTGATATTCTTGGAGAAAGCATTTTCTTAGAATTAAGATCTTATGCAGATGAGATTCTCATTAGAAAATGTCGTAAATCATAGAGATTTCTTCGTTGATTTTGTCCGAGAACTATTTTCATTACTTTGTTCACCCACGTTAACTTATTTCAACTGTCCTGATGTTACTTGTGAACAAAAAATGATATAAAATTCATGAAATTGTTCATATTCACGTTCAACAGTTATATTTATCTTTCACGTGGCATGATTAGAAAGCAGAGGAGAAAATGTATGACCCACTACATTATTTACAAAACAACGTTTTGACAAAACGAAATATTCAGAAGAACAATTTCATTTTAGCATGAATTAAAAATTATTTATTAAAACTAATATTCAATCAATACAATTTTCTAAGTTATTCCGAATTTAGAAACGTATATTTGACCTGCAAAATAATAGAGGAGTTTGAAACAAATTCATATCGTAATCGTTTCGAATCGTTATTCGTAATCGTTTTACTAGAATCTATTTGAATATGCATGCTATGCTGTCAAATTTCTTAAGTTTATTAAATATTACACATGGTCACAAACGCCAAAATAAGCGTACTATTTATTTGATTATTATGAAAGTTAGCAGTGTGTTTTTTAATAGTGTCGAACTGAAATAGAAGCCAACACAATACAGTTGCTATATGTAACTTGTATTCTATTTGGTTGCTTTATGTCTTACCGTATATCAGGGCATATGCATTTTTTAAATTCATTTTCTTCTTTAAACCTTTTGAGGGACTTCCAAACGACCGAGATCCTAAGCCATGACAAGTTCGGCTTATACTATAACGGGCATTGCCTACACCGTCTCTAGTGCAGTCACCCTTATGACATATAAACAGCTAGATTATGTAAATAAAGGACACACCAAGATTAGCTAGAGCATTTGAGTAATTGACAATTTTTGGAATGCGAATACTTAATTAAGTAGAAACACTTTTTGGTAATTACCTAGGGAAGACAATCAAAATAAGTCGTATCTGTGTTCTGAAGTAAAATTCTTAAAAACAAGTTTGTTTTGGCTGGACTCGAGCTTGTTGGATATTAACGGTCATGGGTCATTATATCACGTAATTGGCCGAAAGTGGGAACCGAGCCGTTGATTTGGAAATGCGCGAGGAAAACGAGTCAAAATTGACGAATGAGTCTGGCCTTTTTATAACTTAATCCAAGTGTTTTTACACTTACAATTAAGTGAATCACCAACTCGCACACTACGCAATCCACCAGTGTTTCGTTTATTCATATGCTTTAGCTTAGAAAAACACTGCCCCCCCAAATGCCGCCGCTGTTGCTTCAGTCGCAGCCAACCCTGGAGCCTTCCCTGCAACCGGCCGCATTGTCTGGACTCCCGCTCGCGCGTGCGTCGTCGGGACTGCGGGGGCGGCGAGGGCTACGGGAGGGTGGCGGAGCGGCGGGGGCGGCCGGGGCGGCCGGGGCAGCCAGGGCGGCTGGGGCGGCGGGGAGGCAGGGGGGGCGGAGAGGCAGGGGCGGCGGAGAGGCAGGAGCGGCGGGGAGGCAAGGGCGGCGGGAAGGCAGCGGCGGCGGGGAGGCAGGGGCGGCGGAGAGGCAGGGGCGGCGGGGAGGCAGCGGCGGCGGGGAAGCAGGGCCGGCGGGGAGGCAGGGGCGGCGGAGGCAGCAGAGGCGGTGTAGCGGCGGGGGCGGCGAGGCAGCGGGAACGCGGTGTGACAGGGCGGCAGGGGCGGCGGGGCAGCGGGGGCGCGGTGTGACAAGGTTGGCAGGGGCGACGGGGGCGGCGGGGGCGGCAGGGCTTCGGGGGCGGCGGGGGCGCGGGGGGCAGGGGGCGGGGGCGGCGGGCGCTCGTGCGTGCTGCGAGCCGTCGACCCATTGCGAGGGCGGTGCCCGCCCCGCAGCCATTAGCATGCGCGAAAGCGCATGCGATTATCGCAGGCGCCATCGCGTTGCCGCTTTACGCTTTCGGCGACCCTGATTGCGACGATTATGTTCTTCTGCTGCCGTGCTGCTGCAACCCGCCCTCGCTATTCGGTGGTAGTCAGATTCTTACAATGCAACTTGCACACGTTGTTCCAGGCGTTGCGTCGGATGCATTGTGAATCCGCTGGCAGGAAACGGAAAATAATAGACCCACGGAAGCATAAATGCAAACCCCCCGGCATAAGACGAACTTAAAATTGTTTTGTGTACCCTTTGCATTCTCTCTATTGTTATGTCTAAAAAATCTATGTAGAGTGTATTCAAAAAAAGGGAGAAAGTATCTCAATGAATTTCCCTGACACTGACGGGTTTAGTTCGTACTGACACAATGAGTATTTCAATGATTTGCTCACTCCTAGCATTGTTGATAATTTAGTTATAATAAGAGAAAGACATTAAGAAGAGACAGAAAGAAATGCCAGATTGGTCGATTTATATAACTTGCCTATATTAAACATATATTTTCCTTTGACTAAAAAAAGGTATGGGAAGCAGTGTGAATGAACTTCTTGAATCCTGATAATTAATGTGTTTTCGTATCAGACGTAGTAAGCACGACTTTCCCCCATATCAATCAGTTTCTAGAGATAAAATCATGAGCCAGTTTTTCTAGCTCTTGAAAATGTAATAAAACTCTTCGCATAGAAGATAAGATCCTGCGATTTCGCTTCTTTCAACGGTGATAGTTGCGAATTGTGAATAGAATACTTACTCCGTAGCTGGTAAAATCACTTCATCGCCATCCATGAAGTTTTGAATAACGAAATCGTGACTGTCGAGTCAAGAGAAGTGGTATTTAACTTTCTGTTGCATGCTCTTGTGCGACAGTATGAAGATGTCTCTGAGCGTACGCATCTTTCACTTTCTCTTCTCTTTCATGAACATCGAATCCTTATAACAATGGCATTAAATAATAATTAAAAATCTCCGGATCTCTCGGTAGTCGAGTGAGAATAAAGCGTAATTTTTTTTCACCGAAAATAATTAATAGTAAACTCAACAAAGTAAAATAGCTAATTTTCTTTTACAATCATGTATTACAAATGACACTACTGTAGAGGATATCGTACATTTATTCTTACGAGAGATTCAAAACTTCTCACTGTGAGCACATTCACTTTGTCTCATTTCAAAACCTTTTATTTTGGTACAGTTAGATCAGTATTTCCTTTAATGAAGTAATTTCTAAATATTATACAATGTTACATTCGATTGTATTTCTTATGTATTTAATTTTAGATAAGTGCTGCGACTCCGAACAATTTAATATCTTTTAATATGATTGATTTATTTTCTTGCAACTATTTATACATCATACATACATATACATAACATCAAAATCGCTTTAAAATCAGCTTTAACCACATTCAGAGTGAAATTATAAGAGGTTCATGTTTTATACATTAGAAACATGAATTAGGGAATATTTAAAAATTGAGATGACAAAATGTTAACAGCAGAGGCCTGAGGATGGGAAGGGCGTACTGCGTGTAACCACAACAGAGGCTAAACTACTAAATTGATGTTTAGTATGTACATTTATTTTTGTACATAATAATAAATTTATTCATATTTTATCGCAGAGGAAATGTATACCATCTTTTTCCAATGTTTTTTTTTATTATAGTTAGAATTTTAATCCATTCGAAAATTCCGTCCAACTGGAATGAAAATATATAATTATGAAGTTAAAACAAAAAGCAACTTTGCTGCGAATAGGACATACCAGGTTGGATTATGGCTGCAAGTCTCCAACTGACGCTTCGTAGTCAATAGGTCGTAGGTCCGAGTCCTGACGGAGGTGCATTTTCGATTTGCTGATGAGGGCGGAAGCCGGCTACTACTAAAGGTTCTAGAAGCCGACTGTGCAAATCAGATTATTCCGAGGTGTCCATCGGTTAATTCCATGCCGATCTCGGAGAAGTACTCCCTTAATCAACGGGCCGATGATCGTTTGCGATTCTTCCTTTCCCATACCGTTCCCTATCCCAACCTTACGGTCGGGCAATGGGGTAATCTCCAATCTCTGAAAGTCACATCCCTCTTTACATCGAAAGACTCCGGTGGTGGTGCGAGTACCCTTAGACCCGGATTACATCGAAGACGAAAAGGGAGGGCTGACAGTTGAGTATCGGTTCAAAAAATAGATGAGTTAAAGGGAAGAGAAGTAACACCAAAAGTGACTGCCGCGGGTGACTGAGCGACGTAACTGATTCAAAGACTCCACGTGCATTTTTTAACACGTAACGATTTCCAATTTCCCCGAAGCCGCGTCTGGGAGGCGCCCTGCGAAAGTCTGCCAACAGCCAGCACCTGCCGCGGCTTCCCGCAAGGGCCCTTGTCCGCCTGGGGCGTCGCGTCGCATCGGAGCCTTCTTGAAGGCGGGGCTGGGGGCGGGGGCTCGAGGAAGTCGACGAGGGCAGGGGGTGAAGGGTGGAGGTGGGTTTCAGCGGAGGGTGAGGGGACGGGTGCGAGGCTAGGAGCAGAGGCGGGCGAAGGAGGCCCGCGATGAGTGTTTGGTGAAGGTCGTTATGGCGGGGGAGTCGATAGAAGAGAGGGGTGAGGGGCGGTGGTCAGCAGGAGGGAGGGAGAGCGGGCCAGGGGCGAGTGGAGTGTCTTCCTCCCCCGCGGGGTGGGAGTGGCGCGGCGGTCGTGGCTGGGGGGCGGGGTGGCCCGAGGGGGTCCGGGCTGCCATCGATCCCTCGAGAGCGCCCGGAGCGCAGACGGAGACTCGCTAACCGCCCGCATTTCTGGGTTGCCACTCCGCCCGAGGAGATCTGGAGCGCCGCCGCTGGTGGAAATAGGCCACTCTCAAGGGGCGGCAGCGCCGGCCTAGGGGCCTGCTTAGGGGCGGCAAGGGCATTCGCTCTGTGCTCCATGGTTGGATAAGAATTCGATGTTTTCACCTTGCATTGATGAAAATGCAGGGAAAAAGAAGCCTTTATCCATTTTCAATAATCTTGTAGTCATCGAGAATGTGCTGTAATGATAATGATGAGTCCATACTCGAGGTGTAGACGAGGGACGAGGCATTCGGTCTTTTCTCTTGAGTGTTCTTTGTTCAAATCATTTATTTATTTATTTATTTATTTATTTATTTACGTCAAAAAACAGTTAAAAACTTTCATTCACTGAATGAAACACCAATACACCATCCACCAGTCCACCATGACGATGTCTGCACAAAAGTTTGACATTTTTACCTTTAGAGTGTAAATCGCCCATCTATTCGAGCGATATGCCACAGTCATGTACTTGTTTATGTATATAAACATAGTCGCTGAATTTAATTAATTGGCTTCTGATGAACATGCAGCGTGTTCTCATTGTAAGAGTTCAGGATGACTACAAGCGTCTGCCGAAATTATTAGATGATTGTTTGGTGGAGTTAACTGAATTAGAGTAATTTCTCTTATATGCGATCTTACAACACTGAAATTACTACTGGTAAGTTTGATTTCAGCTAAAAAACGATCATTCCAAGTTTCCTCTGGATATGTAACTACGTTACAATATCGTTTCTCGTTTCTTTCACAGTAATTGCTTAAAATGTAACAGAAGTCTGTCAGTTTGATAGATATGGTCTCGTAATAAAGTCATTTGTTACAAATATAAAGATTTTCTGATTCTATGTTTCTAGGGTACTCTTGACCAACGACAAACCTACATCCTACGATATTCTAAACCATCGAATCCTGGTATTCACAATAGATTCTACTCCGGCGCATCAAAGGAGGAAAAACAAGTCCATATGGTACGGACGGAAAAAAACTGTAGGGGGGAAAAGCCTGCCTTTAGAAAACAGATACACACAAATGTACCAAATTCTTTCCTAAATAATTATCAGTGTGGTCTCAGAGATAATGATGAAGTCTGCCTTCGGAACTAACTCTTGTCTGCAGATTCCCCACATACACTGGAATCACCTGCAGTCTCAAATGTCACATTTTTGCCAAAAGTCGATGTGTAAGATTTTTTTTTACGTAGTCGGTCCAGGAAAGAATTTAATGTTGGGCCGTCACCGATATATTAGGTATGCTATGTCTGTTTCAGGGTCTGAGTCGACCTCCATTGCATTATATCTATCGTATCAGCAACAAAATCCACAAACATCGACACCGGTTGTAATGAAGCTCTAGGACCTAAGATTTTTGTTTGACTATATCCGATAATCCCAAAATATAATCATAAAATATAGGAGGTCATCTACCTATAAATCCTTAATGTTGTATGAATTTGCGGTAATCACACAAAATGATTTCCTACAAGTTGCATTTCCTATGTTCACTAAAACAGATGTTGAGAGTTACAACTTAATCTTCTGGAGCTTATTTGTTGTGTATGTGGATTGCAAACAATGACTTCATTCCACATGCCATGATTTGACTGTACATATACTTACCTAAGTTCTCCAGATGCCATCGAGTGTGCGTACGCTCACTACAGAATTCACGACAGACCTCCTCGTTGGTTTCGGGTACGGGACCGGCGGTTTCGATATCGCTATTATTAGATTATATGCTCTACGCTTCGTACCCGGTTTTTGTAATTCTGGTTATTCTTTTTCCTCCTGCACGATGTAATTTTAAGAAAACCGGGAAATTTTCAAACTTTTTTTTCAAATTCCCGTAACTTTTTGTGATAGGCACTTGTAGCTCTGGATGAGTTTAACAAATACACTCGTCTGAAAATACGAGTCACTCGGAATAATACTCTCTGAGATACGGGTGCGTTTATGGACACGTCGAATACGAAGAGTGGAAACTCACGGGTTCTCTTTGCACGTGTGCAGAGACTCTCCTCCACCACCCCTGGAGCGGTATTGGCAATAACACTAGGGAACGAGACATTTCACTCCAGGAACGGACCGGGAGCAGTAGCTCAGTGCATCAACTGATGTCACTGCAGTGCCTCTGACCGGGAGGTCCTAGGCTCGAGTCCTGACGGCGGCAGAATTTTCGCCACTAGCTTTTCAGTTAGGTCGCGAGTTCAGTCGCTGTCTGGAGGAGAATTCTAGCGGCCGGCTGCTCTAATCGATAGTTTTCCGTGGTTTCTCCGGTCAACACGAGGCGAATGCGGGAGCAGTACCCTAACAAACTGGCCACGGACCGCGCGTGATCTTTCCTCCTTCCTTGCCCTAACCTCACCCCTTACACACACACACTAACATATACTACAGTTCCATACGTGAAAAATTTTCTGGAAGTATAGTTTCGGCGTGGAAGCTGAAATTCATGGAGAGGGAAATGTTGCAGTCTCCCTACCTCCCAGCGCATAGTCTTAATATTACATTATGCAACTATTTTATAATGTTAAGCTTTATTGCATGAGAACATGTTTTGAAAACGACAGACGTACGTCGCTCGTTCTCAAATTTGTACGAATACAGTAAAGCAACATTATAAACGAGATGCATACGTTATTTTTTGTATATCAGCATTATAAATTTAGACAAGAATTAAGGTTAACGTTTGGAAACAACTATTTTGTTACGTCACTGGTATTTGACATTGTGCGATGGTTGGCTGTTCGGTTCACCACTACTTTCCTGCGATTCTCTCATAATGATTGGCTGAATGTGTAATGCAATTATTCGTGCCATAAACTGCAAATACACAATATGTGGTATTTAATGAACTACTTCTTGTAACGAGAAAGACCGTGTGTAATGCTGGAATATAAAAATATATTCTTCATTTCTACTGATTACATGCAATACTTTACAAAAAATTCTTGCAATAATTTACACAAAAATGAAATTTAAAAAATATAAAACTCAGTATATTCGAAACAGAAAAGCAGTCGAAAGTAAACAATAATGTTCAACAAACATTTTATTCTTTCGTATATTAATTTATATAACATGAGAAACTTTCTTGTAATATATTTAATAGTTACTGACAAAACTATTAATTCTACTAGATTACGTCCACGACGCTCTATTTCTGCTAGTAGAGAATGTGCCTGGAGTTGCACATGCCTGGAATACCCTGAGTTCTTTAAATTTAATTTTTTCTTTTCTGAGATTTGCTAAATGATTACTTAACAAAAATGTACACATTTCATTTTGCTGATGAATACTTTGCACACGACACGACACAACACAAAAACGGCTTTGAAAACACCGCTTTTTAAAGCATTTAGGAAGCGACTACCAAGCACAATGACCAAAGATTTCGGTAAGAGATACATTAAAAATATTTCAAAGAGCAAATAAATATGACTATTAATAAATGAAAGCTCATTGTCATAAATAGCTCATTGTAATGTTTTTGTTTTAGGTTGCTTTATAAACAGCTAAGATCATTATCAACCACTATTAATTTAAACATTAGTAATATTTAAACAGTAGATGCAACACACATAAACTAAGAATAATCCGTTACAATAATTTTTACAATAATTGAATCTAAAAATATTTTATCATTAATTTACGTCCTTCGGTTGAATTCAATTTTTAATGTTAATTGATTTTAATGCCAAGAGTTTTTCTTGTACATTGAATATTTGAATATTTTATAATAGCAGGAATATTAGATAGGATTCCTCAAAGTTTTAGGCAGGTGCCTGATGTCTGGGTCAGTTTGCTTCTTTAGATGACAGTTGCTACGAGAGAAGTATACAACTCTTAGTACTGGGAAAAGTACTTGTTTTCTTCTTGTATGTGATTTGGAGATTGTTATATCTGTAAAGGATTTCCTTACGAGATGGAGTTTAGATGGTAGAAAAAAACGCAGTTCTTATTTCATTCGTCCATTCTTCATCAGTTCACTCTGTATTGATATATTCAGTTGATATGCATGCTATCCAAACCTATTGCAAAATGTGAATTAATGTTTATGCTTTTCGTGTTTTGTGGGGATTACCCCGCCCTTTCTGCTTTGGTAAACCCGGAAGAAAAGCTACACGTGAGTGGAATACGATAGAGAATTGCGAAGGCCCAGAAAGGCTTCGGTGCGGCTGGTCATCGGGGAACGCTTGCTCCTCCCGTGCATTTAAAGCAGCGTTTCCCAACGGGGTCGATAACATCCCCGTTGGAATTTTGAGGGAGTCAATGATGATCAAGGGGTCGATTGGGGGGAGGGATCCAGAGCCGAAAATGTACCTGCAGCTAATCTGGTGTAATCAATACCTTATCAATTACAAAAAATTTAAATGTTAATTGTTTTCTTGTATACAATGCTAAAACATCCAATAATACTAGTTCTTTCTTTCTTTCTAAAAAATGAAAATTATTAAATTACAGAAAATAATAAAGATAAATCTAATAAACCACTTTTTCAAAACTGTTTTTCACATTCTTTGTCTAATTGTTGTCTTTCATGTGAAATTATGTGTGTTATGATTGTTTTGTATCCTGTAGATTACAGAAATAAGTCAAGAGGGTTGATGAAACAAATAATTCTTTTAAAAGGCAAGAAAAAGGACGGGAATGTCTGATTCAGCGCAAGCAGCTTTTTGCGGTCCCCTCGCCCATAAAGGCTGAAACACGACTGAATAACCATCTAAGGCTAGCAGCGACCAAACACCAAGCTCAACCAAACCACATTTAAAATTAATAGCTAATTTTAGGATAATTAAGTGCCCTGTTCCACAATATTTTAGGCTTTTGTGAA
>BLKR01011643.1:0-29427 GCA_011170035.1 Teleogryllus occipitalis
GGTGGTGCATTTTCCCGAAATCCTGGCCAAAACCTCAAAAATGAAATCGCGTTTACTGAACTTTTGCAAATACTACGACACGCTGTATACTTGGGGGCATCTGTTTCTGCCCACTTCGTGTCTCTGGGTCAATTCCCCTGGCACCAGTAGTCACCCGAACTTACCCTTCGCAGCTTTCGGTAGACCTGCAATGCGAGAGTAACATAGAGAGACCGTCTTTATTTGTAAGTGGTGGCCATACAAAGTTGTGCAGAGAAAACTGGCAGTATGGATTCTCTTCCTGAAGGTTTGTAGAGTATTTTCATGTTTGTTTTATAATGCACTAATTCATAATACCGACGTGGGATGAAATATTAAAATGCATGAAATAAATACAATAATTTTAATTACTCATAAGTTCACGTAGGCTGAAAGTTACCAATTTCGCGGAATTCCGCGATGTTTCTAATTTCATTTCCTAGTTGAATCTATTCTCTTTCGAATCCAGTTATACAATCATGCCCCAACTTGCCCCATTAGTAAATATAAATAATTAACTTTTCGCCGAGCACACGTGACCGCCGAATATGACTCGTCGAGATCCGTCCTTAGAACGGGAACTGCTTTTCAGTGCTGTTTCTAGCGGAAAATTTTGATCCCTTTTACTGAAATAACAAATTTATTCAATATTATAAACAAAAAAATTAATATTTTTAATTTTTGTAACAGATTATGACGATTCACTAATATTACATGAACATAATATTTATGTACAGTACTGGAAACATAAATTGATCGCGGCCGTCTGCGGCTAAGTTCAGCTTTTGCACGGCTTGGACAGCCCTTGTCATGACGAAACGTCGCAGGCGGAGCCTCACAAACCATCGTAGCCAATCTCAACGCAGGGGGGAGTGCCCTAACAAAATTACGTCGTACAAAATGGCGGGCGCCGCCAGTTCAGATGTGGAAGTATTTTCAAATGAAAAATACATGAAAGAAACACTTCAATGAACATGAAAGTAAATTCATTGAAATATATATGAACTCATAGCACTTAATCACTGTTAACACAATTCTTTTTTAAGAAATTGCATTGATGTCAGATAAAATAACACTAATTTTAGAACAATTACGTTCTTATAGATATTTAAATTCCAATATTCTTGTCCAAACGCAATTTATGAACTTTATCAAATGACCAGTTTACTACAGAATTTTGCGATAAGAAAAACGATTATAATTGCATATTTTCAATTGTTCATATGTATATTACATTTGCAAAAATGCAAAATACTGTCTTTCTCGAATCGTTAGGACTTCTAGGGAACCATTTCAATAAGGGAAAGTAAAATTCAAAGACCAGCTGTATATTTATCATTAAAGTAACAATTAAACTAGATATTAAGCAATTAATTTGCATCTCATGTCAAAATTGTTATTTTGCTATCATCAAATCAGGGACAATTTGGGGACACTCCCCGGAAGGAATAGCGCACATTTCGGAATTGTTTATAAAATTGTTAATTGTTGCAAAATTGTTAATTCGCAG
The DNA here is from genome assembly GCA_011170035.1 of Teleogryllus occipitalis. Lineage (NCBI taxonomy): Eukaryota > Metazoa > Arthropoda > Insecta > Orthoptera > Gryllidae > Teleogryllus > Teleogryllus occipitalis. The sequence continues at coordinate 1,529 of BLKR01011643.1, forward strand.
TTTTTGGTTCTGGGACATCAGAAAACCCTTCCCACTTTAGAATTGCAAAATTTGGAAATTGTTTATAAATTTTTAAATTTTACAAAAAAACGTATTGCTTTTTTAAAATTGCCTTAAAACGAGATGTAAAATTCCGCAATCTGATTAGCGCTTCCTTTCGTTTTCGAGATACGTAAGTGTTTATAAGAAATTAGCATGTCATGGCAACTATTTTTTTGGCAGTTCCCACGTTAAGCTTTTCTATAAGCCGTTTTGCAACGGCTTGCTTAGTTTCTCCGGCAAATACATTTGAAGTTCCTAACGGGGTGGAGGGGACAAGCGTCCACAACGCTTGCATTAATTGCCACGAAAATTGTTGCTGGTTAGATATTCCTGGTTTTCAGCTCCTTAATTTTTCATTTTATTCTAAATACTTTAAGTTCCATTTGTTTAACAATTACAGCATAAATTTTAAAATACTACTCGAGTCGGCTATCGAACAATCTTCAACTTGGAAGCAAGAAAGAGTCATCAATTGGCTTTCAGAAATACCTCCCGGTGAAAATTGCGTCCTTCCTCCACACGCTTCAAGGCGAAGTAGGCTGAGTTTGTAAGCATAAATCGTAACACTCGCTTTCCCTCGAGAAAGCCTTTATCCACCTTCTTAGGAAGCCAATTCTTTACATATAAAATTGTGGAAAATTTTTCAAATTAAATATACAAGAAAACAATAATTTTGCATTAATTGTCTTGACGTATAAATATTGACATTAAAGCTTCCAGCTCCTCAGTATTCACACGTTCCAAATACGAAATACATTGTTATAACATTCAAAATTTCATTCTAACCAGTAAGTCTGCTGCCTTTCGAAGCATATCGCATCAGTATGGAATATGCGAAAAAGTAATAATACTATTATAATATTGTAATGACATATGTTTATTTATGGACATGTGTAATTGAAGGAATGTGAACTTACGTATGCAGTTAAGTAAATTTCAATGAAGGTGCAAAGTTTGCAAATAAACATGTTTTTAAAATTCAATTATTCGAAGTTCAGAACAATTCCTAGACGCATTCTTTTCCATTCGACACTAACACGCCAATGATTTTTGACACTACCCTCTGAATCGAAGTGGATTGTTTGAGGTCATCGCTTATCGCGTCAAAATCATGGAAGTTTACACGTCTTCGAAATACGTATACGCCGAGGTCATCTTCATGAAACACAGAAAATCTCATATGAAAGAATCAGTCGTCATTTCAACAATGAAGCTACTACGACATAATAATCATAATATCCTCAATTTCGTTTACTTATTGTGTTCTTTGGAGCATGCTCCGTGTCTCTGAGTAGCAAACATTAACATAATCGTTAAAATTAAAAGTAACGATTTAGGATGAAGAAGTTCACATCTCCTTATAATTGTTTGTAGAAAGTCATATCAGGTTAGTATTATTGTCAATAAAATTGTAGTTTTATTTAATTTGAAATAATTGCTTGGATATTTTGGGGTTTAATTAAGAAAATATAGCTACCCGAAGTTGACGCTATGAAAAGTAAACATTTCGAGGTTTCCACTACGAGACGTATTTAGTCATCCCTATTCATTCGCTTAGTATACAGCAATCGCTTTCATTTATCATCGATCAAGTTACATAGGGTTTCTAATGTTTATATGATACCGGGTGTCCCAGCAAATATGGACCACCCCCATAACTTCTAAACGGTTCAGGGTATCGAGTTGCAGTTTTCGCTGAACAATGCAAAATCTTGGGGCAGGTAACAGGCTGGTAGAGGAATTCTCTATAATAGTTTTAGTTTTCGAGAAATTTAATCATCTTTGATTTTTTAAATTGAACTATATATTTTTTCATCAGCAATGTTATCATCATGAATATTGGAATAAAATGATTTATCATATGTTAGTATTTTAAGAGTAATTTGAGTATAAAATTAGATTTTTTGGCATCAGATTTTCAAGTAAACGGGTAGCCTTTGCAACAGTCGCCGTTTTGGGAAGGTGGCCTTCGCGACGTTGATACTGTTTTGTGAAGAGAGGAGTGTAAGAGAGATGACCGTGTAGGATGAAGGTGTAATTGCAGCAATTCATGATCTTGACATGAAAAACATATGAACAAACATCAATTTTAACGATCTGAATGAGAATTTTTTCCCAGTTGTTCATCTGAGTTGAACTTTTCTTCTTCTGAAATTCCAAATCAACGATAATCGAAAAAAACGAAATAAAAATATTGTAGCGAAAACGATAATAATAATAAAATTAATAATAATAAAATAATAATAATAATAATAATAATAACAATAATAATAATAATTATAAAGGTCATTTCTAAATTTACCGAACTCGAACTCAGTGCAGAAACAAACTATCACTTTAATATATGGGAGGCGAATGAATTCTTAAAGATTTTCGTTGTAATATCTTGATTAATTCATCAAATAATAGATAGGTAGACATTTTCTCTTATTATTCACAGTAACTTAACTTCCTATTTAAACACGTACTACCAGAAGAACAAAGTAATAAAAAACTTGAAATACTCTTGACAGTTCTATTAGTGTAACTACCAAACTTTAACAAAAATGCATATCTGCATTCGCTACTGTTCATTCTGATTAGTGAGTTTCTCATTTCATAGCGCCAAGTGCTGCCTCAAACTTGAAAATGCAGAAGACGGAAGTGTATAGTTTTCTTTTCCATTTAAGAACAGCAGTCGTATGGTTGCAAAGTGGACGAGTGATCATTTTAATTAAAAATGACATTTACCAACGAAGAGACGGTGGTTGGCTTCTTATTCAGTTTGAAAATGATATTTATTATTATTAACATCTTTATGCTACCATTTTTTTATATCGTTCTTTGGAACGATCAATGTTTTGAAATTTTAGTAGAAGGCAAGTTAAATCCAAATAAATAAATGGAAAATGTCTCCCATTCTGATTGTCAAAATTGGTATTTCTTAGTGTGATGTCTGTGCCATCACTAAGAATTACTGTAGTTATGCCTCTTATCCCCCACTGCCACCCCTCTCAGTCAAGACGCAACAGTCTAGACGTCGTGATGGCCACCTTCCCCAAAAGACGAGAGTTGCAACGATTACCCGTTTAATTCAAAATCACATGTCAGAAAGCCTAATTTTATACTCAAGTTACTATCAAAATATTAGCAAATGATACATCATTTTAATCCTCTTTTCATGGTCTATCCATTGCTGGTGATAAAAATATATAGTTCCATTTAAAAATCGAAGATGATTATATTTCTCGAAAATTAAAAATATTATAGATAATTTCTCTACGGCTCGTTACTTGCCCCATGATTCCTCATTATTCAGCAAACACTTTATTTCGATATCCTGAACCGTTTAGAAGTTGTGGGGGTGGTCCATAGTTGGTGGGACCCCCTGTTTATGTAATAACATTAGAACTGCATTCTCACGGGCAGGAATTCGGGCTCTGTAATTATTCTTTTTTGCGGGTAACCTACTGTGTGGTGTGTGAAAGTGTATTTATTTATATATTTATTTTTACTTCCTCGTAAACATACGGAGTAACAAAAGTAATATTTAGAGAGGTATGTATGTAATGTTGCAGTAAATCGATGTCGAGAATTTAATGGAATTACACGTTTTGGGGACTTAAGTTGCCAAGAGAGTGTTGTTATTATATCAAAACGTCCGTCTCTCCGTCCATGTGTCCCCTGGTCTGTCTGTCTGTTTCTCTGTGAACACTAGTGTGTAAACTATTCGTAGAATTTTTGTCAAAACTAATTTTCCATTAACGATCTGGCCCGAATCGAGGCCCTGCGATTTTGAAAATAATTCTTTAAATTTTGGGGTAATTTAGTTGAAGTCCCTGGGAAGCATTTTCAAACTTTTCTTAAAAACGGCTCCAAAGTTTTTCGACCTACATATGTAACCACAGTCGAACATCCGCCAACGTCGGAACTCGAACTCTAGGGCCTCGCGGTCAGTAACGTTACAGGGAAAACTGTAACGATGCCACTGAGCTATCGCAACCTTTGCAACGTGTACTTAAAAACATTGTAAGTCTTTTTTCATACAAAGTTTTAATTTTTCAATATTACAAATATTCAATTGTTTCATATTATTCGTGCGCATAGTAAATTTAACTTAAAGCTTCCTCGTGTGTAACAAATCGGACAAATTGTATATTTGAAAAAATTATTACAATACAATTAATTAATTATTACAATTAATACAATGAAGATCTATTGAGTGACAAAATGATATTCCTCTAAAACTGAAAAATATACCGAAACGAATGTTCGCTATTCTGGCAGTTTTCTGTGTACTATTCGTTACTTCTGTGAACGTTGTCTGAAGAATACACTGCGTTAGACGAAAGATAATTATACATATTTCTTTCTTAATGTAATCTGCTCTTCATTATTACTCTTTCAAATCATCTCATGTGCACGTTTCTTAAAATATGAGTGTTTTTCGCAAAAGTTTGAGTTATATAGTGACAATATATATATGTTTTCGAACACCACCAATACACATGCTGGAGATTTATTTCCAAGTGCAATCGTTTTAAATATTAAATTTTAAAATACGTTTTATTTAGAATTTTGTCTGAAATAAACAGTAGCTTTTGCGATTTTTCGAAAGAATTTTCTGGCATCAAGAACATTGTAATATTCAAAACACTACAGCAGTGACCTGCCCAAGGACAATATCGTAGCGTATTTGGTTGGGTGGCTTCTTCTTGTGCTGAAGATCTCGGGTTCAAATCCTAGCCTGCACTACTCATTTTTTATTCTGTACATTAGAGTATGTATCTGACAAATGACTTTGAAATCAGTTGTAGACGTGGAATTTTATATATCGTTTTGCTTTTCAATAATTATATATTTTTTTGTCTCTCAGCCGTGTCTCTGTCATTCCCTTAAGGTTTATTAGAAGAATGAAGTGTTAGTAGTATAAAAGTTGTAATATATTACGTAACCGTTACCAATAAAACAAGAAAATAAGACCGGTTTTTTATTGTTTGTATTGGTAGTCAGATGAATAGAAAGTGAATAACTGCGTCAATGGTAGGTGCTTTCTTCAATTAAATATTTTTGAGAATCGACTAATTACCAGCTGCACTGAAACCCTTATTTTCCGAAAGAAAGCTGTAACGGCTATTCAAGCCAGCAGTGTAATTTGTGTTATCCTAGCTGGGAAGCGATAACCGAGCAAGTGGCAACAGCTCAGGATTTGGCAACAGGGCATTGGACACAGGAGGCCTGTGGCCGCCGCTTGGCTCTTTAACACGAGGATGGTTTCTTCATTGTAGGGAAGAAAGTGAGAGAGAATTATGTGAGCTTATTGCACTCGTCGGTCACAAATCATGTGCGACCGCGCCATGTGTCTGCCTGAATTTTGACATTTGCAAACACGTTAGGAACGTATGTTAGCACGGTGTTTAAAAAATTTGTTCCTCAATGCTTCTGTGCGAAATTGGTTGTATTTTGATCTGTACGAGAATTCGTAAACGTGTTTTAAATTAAAAATTTCACAAAACAATATGAATATTGTCATCCATTTTTAACATGAATAAAGTAATATATTTACCCAACAGAAACTTGAATTATGAAGACAGAATATTAACAAAAGAATTGGGATCCCTTAGACCAGACTTTTGCATCAATCAAATGTCCAGTAATGAAAATAGGTCGGACATTTAAGCGGTAAATATTCTTATATTTGGTGCCCTCCCTGGCTACTAATCTGGTCACCCTAGAGGCGCCACTAGATCATAGCTACCTTAAAACACTAAGAAAGCAAATTCATTCACGTCTTAAATTCCCTAATATTCACTGATCACATATGATCCCGTAGGTCATATGTGGTCAGTTATGGGATTGAAAATAGAAAATACAGTTTGTCTAATAAAAAAATATTTAACATGAGAGGTCTGAGAGACCGAAGTTTAATTGACCCTGCGACTACGGCAACGTTGCTGAAATCTATGTTGCAAAGACTAGAGACAATAATCAAAGCAAATGGAATTCATACCCAGTATTAAATAACTTAATATGTTTTGTTCAACAGGTGTGTACGAAGACTTTTTAAGCTTACAAAAACGGCGATTTTATTTTGTTTCCAAATATCAGAGAGTTGCTAACATTTTGAACTTTTGTAAGGGAATAAGAAGAGTATTCTTAATTTCTAAACTTGATATCTTTATTCTTTCTAACATATCGTTCGTATTAGATTCGTAGAAGTTTTCTAGTTGTTCGCAAGGCCGTCCTTTGGCCTATGCAACTGCCATGAGGCCCAACTTCAGACGGGGACATAGATAATTGAAATAAAATACAATAGGATCCCCAATATATTTATATTACACTCTTAAAGCCCATAAATATGTAATGGCATTTTTTTATTTTTACTGTTTAAATAGCTTCTTAAATATCGCAGGATTATTGATAAAAGTGATCAATTCCAAAAAATTGTGCTTTTGGATAAAAGGCATTTACAGGTATCTAAACCTTCCAAAAATCAGTGTACTGTTTTCGATTTTCATAGTATTGTAATGCTACATCTTCTATATTATTATCGTTTTAACATTAGTTTAATTTTTTGTTATTCAATTGGTCAATTTTCGCAAAAAAATTTGCAATTTTTTCAGTTGTGAGAAGACGCTAGAAAAATTCAAACTTTTGCAATTTTTGAAAATCCTGTAAACCGTGAAAATAGAACCTATGTCACTTTATAAGTGTATTTTGCTCTGTTATTACAATAAATTTAAAGAAAACATTTTGAACAAAACTTTTGAGAAAATTTCGAGAATGTCCTTGGGGCATGATCTAAAAACCCCCAAGTTTTAAAGAATGGTTTTCAAAATTACAAATCTTCAACTACAGATAGATAGATGTTTCTTCAATTTGAAAAAAATCCTACGCATGGTGTAAGCGCTAGTAGTGTTCACAGACGGACAGACGGCGGGCGTTTCGCTTGCAATTTAGTTTTCGGTATCAAGGACCAACAAAATAGGAATTCTGGCTACATCACATATTAGAGGACTTTTTTCTTTTAATTAAGCAACTGCATTTATCCACTTTTTCGTTATCAGGATCCGGCAATGAATTTTTTTCTGCCGAAAATCCACCGTTTTTTCGCGCAACATTACATAACTTTCTCTACATTACGTATATCACTCCGTATATACGTAGGTATGCAAGAAAGTAAAAATGATATTTCATTAAAATCTGTCTCCTATTTATAATATACTCGTATAACTGTGTTCAGCATGCTCTTAATAATTCGCGTCACCACAATAAGAGCATCAGTTAATCCCATACTGCAGTTAAGTGAATCTTTTTTCGTCTACGTTTCTGCATCCCACGAAATTTGCTAAAACTTGAAAATTAATAATTTGTATTACTGTTTCTTATATTAACTTCATATTATTATATAATAAGTTTGGCTAACTTAAGATGAACAAATGCAAAAACAAAAAAAGTATATCTGGCGCAGTTAACCAAACAGTCCTGTATATCAATACAAGTAACTGGAGTTATTTTCTGACGTTAACTATCCACTCCACACAATTTTGCGTAGTGTAACGATTATGGACAATGTACTGAAATTACATATTATAATGTTCTAACCGAAGTGCTAGCAGTACGTTTTTTCGAAATTTTGATTAATAAAAACTAATGGCGGCATGCATGGTAATAGTCTAGTTTTTTGATATTACAATTGTTTGGTGATGGAAACACCAGAATAACGTTCGTAAAAAAACTATTAATTTTAACTTACTTTCATTGAGCGAAATAACTTCTTTACCGTGCGATAAGTTAGAGCCCTGATGAGTCCCAACGAAAAAAGTACGTCTTAATCCATTTATCGAGTACTTTATGCTAACAAATGAAGCTGAATAATAATGTTATCTTCTAAAATATTTTGATGTTTCGAAAGCAGGAAAGTCGTCAAATGATGACATTAAGCGACAGTGTTGCGTAATATTCATTTTCCCACGTCCCAGGCAATATTCTGCGTCCGTTTATTTTCTGACTCCCAATTTACAATTAGAGAAAGCGTACCTCCCCATCTCCGTTCTGATAGACTGAAACATTTTCTTGAGAAACTTCAATAAAATATTTCAATAGTCTTTAATTTTTTAAACTTAATTTAATTAATGTAAATTACTCAATTAATTTAAGTTAATTCACAATTAACTTTGTAATTGCAGAATTACATGAATTCAAACGGATTGGTAAGGCTGTATTAGTATTTTTTGATATTTTGCGATGAAATAAAAAAAATAGTTCACGCATTGGTAGTGATGTAATAAACCGATAATAATATAAACTTATAAACCCGTTTTTATATATTTATATTATGAGGCTTGAGATTTGAAATTATACGTGCAATTTTTCTTCTTGCAGCCGTCGACACTGTCGCTTTTGGGAAAGTGGCCTTCGCGACCTTTCCCCTGTTCTCGCAAAAGTGCCGGCGCCGCGAAGGCAATCTTCCCCTAATGCGACAATGGCAACGGTTGCTAACAGGAAATCTCGTACATTTAGTTCAAAATCATATGTCTGAAAGAATAATTTTATACTCAATATACTATCAAAATATTAACGTATGTTACATGAATGCATTCGTCTATATATGATTATCTATCGCTAGTGAAAAAAATATATGGCCCCATTTAAAAAATCAAAGATAATTAATTTTTTCGAAAACTAAAAATTTTTCGAATTATATCTCTATCGCACATTACTTCCCCCATGATTCCGCATTGTTAAGCGAAAACTACATTTCGATATCGGGAACCGTTTAGAAGTTATGAGGTGGCCCACAGTTGGTGGGACTCTGTATAATTCTATTTCTCAGAAAATTTTCATTACGAATTTTTCTATTTTCCAATAAATAAGCGCTTTTTACAACAGTTATTATGTTTTATTGAATAAAAACCTCATGAAAACATTGTTCTCTTTTGTAATTAAGTTACCCACCTCCCAGGAATGTTTCCTCGCTCAAATTTCTTTCGTTGCCCGCTGCAGCGACGATTTTGAGTGGCAGCACCCGCGAGGCATAAATAGGAACACGAATGCCCATGTGGGCAAAATTGACCGCCCTTGCTATAGATTCAGCTAGGATATTATTTGATTGACAGTCACAACTATTACGATCGCGACATTTTACAATCTTTTATTTTAGTCATCAATATTCCCTTCGAGATCCGGAAATTTTTTTTCTGAAGCTTGGCATATTGTCAGTCCACTCTTAATGCAGGTATTCTTCAGCTCACCGATCGCAATAAGACGTGACTTGAACTGCGAGTACTTGGAAACAGCAATTTAGCTTAAATCAAGTATAACATTGGCATCAGTTAAACCCCATTTCTAAAATACATTAACAAAATTATATAAGAAACAGAAAACTGATTAAAATTCAAACAAAATGAAAGACAAAAAATTGAATTAAAACTATAATGATAATAGGACGCATTATTCGGTATCGCAGTATTATAATAATTCATGAAGTCCGCAGAAAGGGTTCCAATCCCCAAACGTTTTGTCCACACTAGGAAACGAACTCGCTTAGGTGCATAGAGTGGTTTGCATGTCCACTACACTATTATCTCTCCAAGAATCACAGCCCCTCCGACACAAAAAAAGTTGGACAGATTAACACATGCTCATGAACGACAATGAAGTATGTTTCGAACTTGACGTGGGGTCTCACAGTCCGCGGTATCTACTAATGTTTGAAAGTAGGGTGCTACTACTATAAGTTTGAGATCGCCTGTTGGAATTTACGTGTTTCGGGAACTACTGTATGAACAGAACATTTCAAGAGTTCAATTCAATAACACGGCGACTAGAGCAAGTGACCTCTCTGAGAGTCATTTAAAAACATAGGCGCGTGAGGGATGTTATGTCCTTGCCTTCAATGGAAATGGAAACAACGTTAATTAATGTAAGGATGTATATGGACTTGGAATATATGCATTAAAAAAATATTTTCATCACAAAATTGCTCTCTCATTAAAATTAACTGAGCTCATGCTTAATTTCCCATACCAGACGTTAGAAATTTCTATCATTACATGTCAATTAGGTATAAGATCGATTATTACAGAACAAATCATCAGACTGATGGTGTACTTCTCAATATTGTCTGTGAAAAGTATACAAATGAGTGTTATAATAAGAAAGAAGTTTCGTCTTCCTAAAACATGTGTATACTGTTTAGTTGCATGTTTTATTTCTATATTTAAATGTGTGTAGCATTACAATGCAAAGAAATTCTTATTCGTTTATTATATTGAATTTAAATTATTTTTCACAATTTAATACACGACAAGAACGTGTTCCTACAAAAGGGAGTAACGAAGCATTCTCGAGGGGAGGGAAGTGTTATTGAATTGGTGCCACTTTCTACAGACTCCGCCTCTTATGCCTTTTAAGGCGAGGAGAACGGGGAAATCTTCCGAGGCTAGGCCACTTGAATTACTAGAAGAGCCAATGATAAGCGTTGCTTGCCTTAGAGTTAAGGATTGCTCAAGCCCGGTGTCAAATCCACATTATTACTCTTTAAATTATTAACAAATGAGACATCATTGAATTTCTCTATTGATATATTGATTACAGGTAAAAAATGTATGGTTGTATTTGAAAATTCACATGTGATTCAATTTCACCAAAATTAAAATTAATACACAGAATGTATCTGTTGCCTAAAACTTGCCTCGTGGAATAAATACGAAAATGATCTCTCATGCCACCGCTCTGTCCAAAAGCATTTTGCAAAATAATTTGTTGATAATGAATTTCCTCGCTAGACGTTAAACTTATTGGCATACACTTTGCACCACTGAATAGAATGCATTCAACCACAAAGAAATCTTCAAATTTGCAGGATAACAGTTCGTCTCAGCGTTTTGAAATTTGCCAGAGAATTTATTTATAATAAAACGTGTGTCAACGATACATGAAGAATCGAAAGTTAAAAAACCGCTTATGAGCAACAATTTCCACCGATTTGTCGTAAGTCACAAATCGTTAATACAATTTAATCAGCAGAAAGCAAGACACTGCAAAACTATTTGAATTTTATACTTGACAGCCAAGATCGAATGCATTGGGGGTTGGAAACAACTGAGGGTTGTCATCAGACGCTAAGATCCTATAAACAATTGCATATCTCGAAAACGAAAGGCGATAGCTCCGGTTAGATTGCGGAATTTTGCATCTTGTGTAAAGGGAAATGAGATGAGAGAATAAAACAGAATTGCAAAATTTGTAAAATTATAAACAATTTCCAATTTTTGCAATTCTAAAGTGGGAAGGGTTTTCTGATGTCCCAGAACCAAAAACTGCGAATTAACAATTTTGCAACAATTAACAATTTTATAAACAATTCCGAAATGTGCGCTATTCCTGCCGGGGATTGTCCCCAAATTGCCCCTGATTTGATGATAGCAAAATAACAATTTTGACATGAGATGCAAATTAATTGCTTAATATCTAGTTTAATTGTTACTTTAATGATAAATATACAGCTGGTCTTTGAATTTTACTTTCCCTTATTGAAATGGTTCCCTAGAAGTCCTAACGATTCGAGAAAGACAGTATTTTGCATTTTTGCAAATGTAATATACATATGAACAATTGAAAATATGCAATTATAATCGTTTTTCTTATCGCAAGATTCTGTAGTAAACTGGTCATTTGATAAAGTTCATAAATTGCGGTTGGACAAGAATATTGGAATTTAAATATCTATAAGAACGTAACTGTTCTAAAATTAGTGTTATTTTATCTGACATCAATGTAATTTCTTAAAAAAGAATTGTGTTAACAGTGGTTAAGTGCTATGAGTTCATATATATTTCAATGAATTTACTTTCATGTTCATTGAAGTGTTTCTTTCATGTATTTTTCATTTGAAAATACTTCCACATCTGAACTGGCGGCGCCCGCCATTTTGTACGACGTAATTTTGTTAGGGCACTCCCCCCTGCGTTGAGATTGGCTACGATGGTTTGTGAGGCTCCGCCTGCGACGTTTCGTCATGACAAGGGCTGTCCAAGCCGTGCAAAAGCTGAACTTAGCCGCAGACGGCCGCGATCAATTTATGTTTCCAGTACTGTACATCAAGTAATATTTACATAAAATGTCTCATCAAAACTCGTCCTCAGGAAGAGTGTGCGCTTGATGAAAGGTCAAATACGTACGTGACATCAAAGAAACTCATCGTAACACTTTTTAAATATATAAAAAATTAAATCAAAAATACAATTGATCGGAACGTAATATTTGTTTACTTAACTCCTAAGTGACATACCAACAATTATTTCTATTACATTGATATTGTTATAAAATTAGTATTATATTGTTTTTAATGAAATAATACTGTAACTACAGTTTCAATATGGGCAAGAAACGCATTCAAATGGAATTCAAATAAAAAATGGGTCTGAATGTAGAGCTTTCAAAACAGGGTAATGGTAATAGCAACGATAGTAATTCAGCAAACTGATTTTTTGAGAAATCTAATGATTCCTTATAAATAACGGGGATAGATGGAATAATTAAGATATTTAGAAAAAAAATATTGGCGAAGTCCAGTAGATACGCCATCAGCATTATTTTTTATTGTAGTAAGCACTGGAAACTGCCAAGAAATGTGTTTCCAAATATTCATGGTATTAAATGTCTAGACTGTATTCACACAGATATAAGACGGTATGGAGAAGGATTCTCGCGAACATGTTCAAGAATGCACACAATCCAGGAGATGTTTAATCGCCTGTTGAGATCTTCTGTTCCTTTCATTTCCAGCTTGAGGGATCTTCCCAAAAGAAAGTTAAAATTCTTGAACAAATATGCTTTGTCTCATTTGCCTGAGCCCAATATCACCGAAGGGAGAAATGTACCCTAGTGAAAAATGTGATCTTCCTTTCCGGATCTTCGGACACAGTATATGAATTTTCTCTGGCAGAGGGCATGAGATGGCATTAATACCAGGCTTCTTTATGCCAAACGTTATCAATTAATATGTAAGTAATCCCTACGGTTTTCTAAAGTCAATTTTGTGAATTGATAAAATATAACCAAGTTTAATCACAGAATTAAGAATTGCATTATTTTGATATTATGTTTCCAGCTTCCTGACATTATAAAGATAACCCAAAATAATTTTGGCCGTCGTGGAAAACATACTGTATCTCTCAGAGGTTTTGGCCAGGAAATCGCCGAAATGCACCAGTGTGACGACTAGGCGAGGAAAGGGGCCTGCAGTGGTGGCAGTGTAGTGGGGAAGAGGGACGAATGGCAGTGGGGCAGTGGCAGTTCGGGGCAGTTGACCAGCGAGTAGTCATCGGTCAGTAGGTCTTACGCCCGCACGCGAAGCAGTCAATAGGCGAGACGAGTCAGTAAATGGTCAGCGAGCCCGAGGCTGGAATCAAGAAGCATTCCGATTGCCACTGTAGCTCTGCGCTCCTGTTCTGCTCCCTTGTCGCGGCGCAAGGCCGCGGCTGTGCCCGCCCTCCCGGCCAGTCCCTGCGTTCAAGAATCTTGTGATTTATTTTTGCTTTGTAGTTTATCTTTTTGAAAGGTTTTTTTAAGAGAATAATTATTGGTGTTCTACAAAGAATGGCACTCAGCCTTTGTTTATTTTTCCTCTGTAACTTTCGCGGGAGCAGGGTCTGCTTCCTATCCCCACCATGAGAGTGCGAAAATAAAGTTTGTGGTCATCCCACTCCCCTCCGTGTACGAAGCGAGCAGAGTGGAAGTGACGTTACAGATCGTTGGACGTAAGTCGTTGGTACACCAAGTGTTCTGCACGCAAAGGATGCCTAAAAAGGTACAACATCCGTCAGGAACAAAGCACGCATGCTAGTCTACGGAACTGCTACGCGACGGACGTTTGGTGACGGGCGTCACTGGTGCGTCCTTGCTGCGCTGAGACGGTCGCACTGTAACGTCCGTCATTTGGCGCTTGTGTGTCGCTAGGCAAGGCCAATGGCTTTTGTAGTAAGTGGGTAGCAGGTGTTCAGGGCAGGAGAGGTCATGAGGCTTTAGCCCCTTCCAGAAGCTGACGATTCTCATTCAAAAAAAAGTTTCTAGTAATTGTCTTTAGTACTGATTGTCAATTAGTACCTGAATTGAATAAGTTTTAAATAACTATTCTTAACAAACAAAAATAAATTTTAAATTCAGCATTAATGAAAAATTGTTTAAAGCTACACCTACAACCTAGAAAGAAAAATCTTGGTTGCGCTACTGAGTAAAAAAATATATAACAATTAAGTATTTTAAAAAGAGAATCTTGGTAGGAAAGCATCAATTAAAAGTCCATTTTCTGAAGTAATGTAAGTATTCGTCTTTCCATAGCCCTAGCACCCTTTGTTGTCTTGGCTTTAAGGACTATACAGTTCTATGTTTTTCATCCATTACAGTTACTCTTGGAGCGTCGTGGAAGTAAGCACACCGGCCACAACTGTTGGTCTCCCTTTCCCCAGCAGCCCCGCGGCAGCCACCGACGCATTTATCTCCTTCGCATCTCCTGTTCGTGCATCGGCTGGCTGCTACGAAGGGGATTGGCGGCGGACTGTGAATCACAGCATCTGAACGGCGCGTATTTTGAAATACCATGTTTCGGAAACGCTCTGAGCAAACTTGTATTCGCCTCTTGTTAACAGATGTTTAAGAGAAATTGCACCGAATTAATTTGGGTGTGCACATGCGAACGTGCGAATACCCAGCAGCCGCCACTGATGTCGATCCAACTAAACCATCACACGGAATTAATTCCGATTGAGAAATGATAGATAGTCGGATTGCTTAGGCCGGCAGGTACTAGTCAGTCACATGCCAGTAGATAGTTGACTCCTCCATAAGTAGCCTAAGTCTAGTCTTATAAAGTCTCTCTCTCTTCAGCACGTCCTATACAGTCTTTCACTAGTTCCTCCTACCAAGTTCGTAGAACAAGCGTCCTATATCAAGACGTCATCTTAAGTGCCTTTTTCCTCGATCCTCTGTGCCTCCCTCGCTCTCTTATCCCCACCCCATTTGTAAAGTTCTGTGCTCTGTCACGTGCGTGATGATTTACATCTGATTGGTTCAATCATCAGGTTTCTGGAACATTCCACTAATCTTTTCCGTCGATTGGCTCTACGCAATCCCTCCCTTTAGCGACCTAATTCGCTATGTTTTTAATTGGTCACTTTTGTGCGAGCATGGGCACGTGGCGATCTCGGAGGCGAGGCAGTGCCTGTAGTCTGCTGTCTCCATAATGATTTTATAGTGCGCCCTTAGTTTGCAGTTGCAGAAACAGGAGCATATATTGCCAAAGATTATCTTCTTTCTTATGTATACATTAGTATAAAAACTTATTACAAACGGTACGGACATTTGCACCAATCTAATAGCTACTACGATAAAGCTCCGCTTTTGTACAGAAACACGATCAATCACAGCCATGTTTGTAATCGAAGCACTGAGTTGATTCAATCTCTTTTAGCTTTTATTAGTTGTTGGAAAGGTATTATACCAAACTCCACGGAATAATACAATTGTATGAGCTTCGTACGTCAATGCATTTGCCCCACTCCTATATTAATAACCCGTAATTCCAACATCGTATCAATAGAGTACAATTGTATCATAAGGCTTGAGTTGCGTGAAGGCAACAACGATGCCAAAGGAGCTAATATCCCAACGTGACTTGTAGAATATCCCAGAAAGACGTGCGTTTTGCGACATGATAATGGTGCAAATAAGAAGAGGAGAGAGAAAAGACCCACCTGCAGCAGCGTGGTGGGGGCGAGGAGGGCGAGCGTGCGCTGCGGGTAGAGGCGCAGCGCGGTGCCAGCCACCAATCCCGCCGGCAGGCCATGCCACGCGGCGTCCCGCCCTCGAGCACGCGCCAGCGCCCACACACACGCCTGCGCACGCAAACGAACGACACACCTGAGGCTGCGCTCAGAGCACACCACGTCCCTCACAAGGGAAACACTCACGCCAAGCACAACACATTGGAGGCTGCGCTCAGAGCACACCACGTCCCTCACAAGGGAACAACTCACACGCCAAGCGCTTGTTGAGCGCGCTCAAGGCGCAATCTGATCACCTCTTTGTTCCTGCAAGGGAACTACTCATGCTGTACAACGTTGGAGCTGCGCTCAGGCACACCACGTCCCTCACAAGGGAGTCAACTCATGCTTTAACACTTGAGGGCTGCGCTCAGGGGCGCACCACGTCCCTCACAAGGATACAACTTACACGCCAAGCACAACACATTCGAGGCTGCGCTCAGAGCACACCCAGCCACAACGTCCCTCACAAGGATACAACTCTCACGCCAAGCACAACACATTGGGGGCTGCGCTCAGAGCACACTCAGTCACCACGTGCTAATTTTTACTTTAATTTTTGCCTCTGAGATGCTATCATCTCGTGTATTTTATCTTGAAAGTGACATTTCGATTAGAACACAGTTCGTCATCAAATGCAGAAGAACTGCTAATATAAAACGTGTGTAACTCAATAATAGTGTGAGTGAGCGCTTTGCATCTACCTTGTAAAGCACTGAGTATCCGCCCAAGAAGAGGCTCAAGCGGTAGGTGTCGAAGCGCCGGAAGTGGCTCGCGATGGCCGCCGGACTGCTGAAGTTCTTCAGTAGCACCCGCAGCATCTGCAGAGCGAACCCCGCCACCAGCAAGCCACCCGTCGCCTGCGGCAGCCACACACACCTCTTCATACTCAACAAACTCAGTCAAAGAGGTTTCTACCAGAATAAATCAAGTCAACAAGAATTTGCACTTTTGTTTCAATTGTTTGTAGGTTGACTGTACTGCTTTGTACTCCTACTTGCATCGTTCATTTACTTACGGAGAGTTTCAGCGTTAACACCTAATATTCCCTTGAGTTGTTGCAACCTGAACATACATGCACCACCCTCCGTTTACTACCAAAATGGACTTTGGCAAACTGTTTTTGGGTTTTGTAATTGTTATTTTATCTGCATGTGTATCAAGAGCTGAAATTCATCAAAGATTTTCAGCATAATGCGAGCGTGTTTTCTCGTCCTACTAATTAGCATTACTGTAAATGAGAAATTTGAAGCTCTTTTTCTCAGGAATCTATTGAGTTTTTGAAAAACTTCATTTGAAGTCATTTGAAACAATTCCACTCACAAACGTAATAATGTAGTCAATAGGAATGTGCATATTAACGGCGTAAGAGATATTTAAAAAAATTCATTTACGTAATTGTAAAAACAGGAATATTCCAAAATGAACTTACATCAAATTAAACAGTAAAATTAGCACTTTACATTGGAAAAGTTTGAAGAAAAAATTTCGAGCCTTTTTTGAGGAAATGGCGTTTGAGCGTTTCTAAAAAGGCGGCATTTTGAGATAATTTTAACAGAAAACTGTTGAGTTTTCGAGAAACTTTATTTGACATTACCCACACATGTACTCATGAATACATCAACGTGAAGAAATGTCCTCTAATGGAAATATTACCGACGTGACAGACAAGTAAATAAATATGTATTTGTCATTTTTGAAAAAACAACAAAAGATTAGAGCTTTATGGCGTTTATGTCATCGTATAGAGTTTGTTTGGCATTAACACTACCACAATTTTAAAGAAAAAAATTGAAGCCGTCTTTCAGAAAAAATTGTTTTTGTTATTTTTTAAAATTGCATGTATTTCACGCACTATCCCACGAAGACTACTAAATTTTTCAAAAAATGTGCACGACCTTAATGAAAGAACTATTTATGAGCAAAAAATTTCATATGAACGAAAAACTTCTTTCTTTAATTTTATAGTTGTAGTAAGACGCCTAAAATAATTCAAACTTTTATAATTTTCGAAAATTCAGAGTTAACCGTGAAAATCGGACATGTGCCACCTTTATAAGTGTATTTAACTATATTCTTGCAAGAAATTTAAAGAGAAAATTTGGAGCAGTTTTTGAGAAAATTTTGAAAATGTCCGGGGAGCTTCATGTAAAGTACCCCCATATTTTAAAGAATGTTTTTCAAAATTTCAAAGCTTCAACTTGAGCCAGACGCACAGGGGTTTCTTCTATTTGGAAACTACCGTACGTGCGGTTTAGGCGCTAGCAGTGTTCACAGACGGACGGACAGATGGACGCTTTGAGAAAGAAAAAAAAAATCAAAAACACACACACACCTTTTCGATATCAGAGGGAATACCCCGAAAAGTGTATTTCCGTTGAAATCTCGAAATCGATTTTGTAACAAACTTATTGATGCTAAAATTGACAGGCGGGTTATAGCACGGATAAGTGAATTTCTTCGCGATAAAAAATCAAAAAGTTCGAATTGAACAGCATTTAACGGAAAAGGGTAACATTTCTTCCGGCATCTTTGCAAATGATTTATCGCGAAATATAACGTCAAAAATTCGACTCTTCGCCGACTACTGTACGCTCGTATATTATATAGGAAAATTGCAGAACAGCACGATATGATTCAACTACAGGACAATTTAAATAAAATTTATGATTGCGCAATGGCTAATAAAATGACTATAAGTGGAAAGAAAATAAAGCGATCACATTTTGTAGGGTCAGAGCTTTTCATACAATACATTATCAGATTGGTAATGTAGTAGTTCCGAGAGTCTCGAACTGTAAATATCTTGGCATCCTCCTGGATAGTAAATTGGGATGGGAGAAACAAACAAACTACGTAGTGTGTAAAGCTGGGAGGTATATGCATTTCGTCATGAGAAATCTTATAAAAAGCACAAATCTTACACGAAAGCAAAAGTAATCGCGTATACCTCGTTTGTTAGGCCATTAATGGAATACGGAGCTAGTCGTTGGGATCCGTACTGAATAGGACTTAAAAAGAGCTTAGAGAGGATACAAAACATGGCAGGAAAATACCCATTTTGGAGGAACATACTTGCGCAATGGGAATTATTAGAACGCCTGAGGAAAAGGGCACGACTTTGCGCGCTGTATAAATCTTACGTCGGTTGCTCCGTATTGCAGGAAATTAGGGGAAGGTTAGATAAATCAGATTATTTAAATAGATTTGATCACAAATATAAAATTAGAGCAATAATACAAAAACGGACGTAGGCAAATTTTCCTTTGTAAACATAACAATAGTAGATTGGAACGATTTGCCTGCGGCAGTTTTTGCTCAGCCCTTTCCTTGCTCAGCGCGAGGTTTTAGAAAACAAATAAAGGAAATTAGTCAATAGTGAAAACGTGGAGTGAAGTGAAAGGTGCTGTTATGCATAGTCTACAGTGAAAAAGTATCGAACAATTAATATGTAAGTAGTGATATGCAGAGCAGTGAAGGGAAGTGATTTCATTTCTCTCTCTTTCTTTCGCTAGTCGCTCTTTCGCTAGTCGAAAACGTCTTTCTACAGGCTATTCTGACAAACGTTGATATATATATATATATATATATATATATATATATATATATATATATATATATATATATATATATATAGTAACGAGTGTTTTACGTATTAGGAATGTAATAATTATTATAAGTATTGTACATTATTACACTCTGGTGTTGGGTAAAAACGTTTAACCTTGTTGGTCTGAATGTGAATGAACGGGTGCAGGTTGGTGTGTATGCAAGGTGTACGCGTGTATGTTTGTGTTTTGTGTATGCTTGTGTTATAATTTCTTTTTGATTGATTGATTTTTTCGTGTTTCCGGGCGCGTCAACTGTTTCGGTCATTAGTCCCGTTAGTGTAGTGCATGTTTGATTTTGTTTTTCGAGAGATGGCGGTGATCTTCCCCCGCTGGATGGCGAGATCCGGCACCGACCTACCGTCGGCTAGTGGGGTTTCCCCCTCGGACCAACCAGGACTCTCTCACCAGCGGGGCACCGCCTCAGCCGGGACAAGCTCTAAGCTCCCGACCGGTCTCCCGAAATATGTGATAGTGTGGTGCATGTTAGTGTAAGTCGGAATATGTGATAGTGTGGTGCATAATGAAGCTACATTTACGTCCAGAAGCAAATCAAGGGGCCATCTCAGCATTTGCTCAATGGATCAGGGAAACTGGACAAAAACCCGATCGAGATGGGGGTCATTGACCCGGAAGCTGAAGTACATTACTTGTTACAGGCATTTAAGTCTTTTTAAAAAATTATATAATGCAAATGTAAACTAATTGTACTATATCATTGTTTTGTTAAAGTAAACATGTTTCTTTTTGACGATCAGTATAGTCTCTAATAGTATAGAATCAGTTTTGCAGTAGAAATGATTTTACTTTTAACTTAAATTTGAGTTCCAATTTTAATTGTTTAATTTCATCTGGCAATGCGTTGTAAAGTAACGGACATGTATGTGAATTTCTTGTAGTGAGTTGTTGATATTGACACTTGATGAACATGATTTCTACGTCGAGTGTTGTAACTATAAATATCAGTATTACATGAAAATAAGTTCCCACCGTTAAGGCAATACCACGAATTCCTGGTGGGGCGGAGAGGGGCGGAGAGGGGCGGAGAGGGGCGGAGAGGGGCGGAGAGGGGCGGAGAGGGGCGGAGAGGGGCGGAGAGGGGCGGAGAGGGGCGGAGAGGGGCGGAGAGGGGCGGAGAGGGGCGGAGAGGGGCGGAGAGGGGCGGAGAGGGGCGGAGAGGGGCGGAGGGGCGGGGAGGGGCGCGGGGAGGGGCGTGGAGGGGCGGGAGGGCGTGGAGGGCGTGGAGGGGCGGGAGGGAGGCGGGGAGGCGGGGAGGGGCGTGGAGGGCGGGGAGAGGGGCGGGGGAGGGGCGGGGAGGGGCGGGGGGAGGGGCGGGGAGGGGGCGGGGAGGGGCAGGGCGGGGAGGGGCGGGGAGGGGAGGGGCGCGGGGAGGAGGGCGGGGAGGGAGGGGGGGGGCAGGGGAGGGGGGCGCCAGGGCGGCGCAGGGCAGGTATGGGCAGGGTATGGGGCAAGGGGCGGGGCGGGGAGGGGGGGAGGAGAGGGGAGGGGCGGGGATGGGCGGAGCCACCCTGGGAGGGGAGGGGAGGCAGTTTGGGATTGGCCAAATGGCGATGCGCCGGGTCAGTGCTAAGGCAGTACGTGCTAAGGCAGAGTGGAACTGGGTTAAAAGCTCTTGAAGTTGGCGGGACAGAGCAGGTAAATATTTCTATCCCCGACTGAAAGATAAATGAACTAAATGAACACCCAGGAAACGTGGGGTAGGTAAGCTAGTATAATTAAATGAAGAACAGTCTTCATGTACTACTTAAACTGTGGGATACTTTCCATAATTTCTGATATTCAACTGCGATGAAATATAAACTTTGCTTAAGAGATCACATATTTTATGTTTGTTAGTCTAGCTTAAACAATAAGTATTCAAAAATTCATAGGATAATCTCAACGACTGCTTCATATTCCTTCCATTGATCTTGTACGAGGAGAAATTTCGTTCTTCCAAAATTTTTTGAAGCAATAATTTTGGATTAAGATATATTCACAGAATGTGATACTCCTTGTTTGGAAATATAGTTACTACAAAATATAATTGTGAGTGCAATTTATTGTTTGGTTTTAGAGATCTTAATAAAGAAAGATCTATTGATGCATCCACTGTTTGAATAATGCGATCTTGATTTTCTATTTTGTTTATTCAAAACTTACCTTAACCTCTTTGCGGAAGCGTTGCGACACATTGTCAACTCGCTCTCTGCTCCCTTCCTTCATCGCTGGCGGATAGAAGAACCTGCGCAGTACAGATACTTCAGTCGGGCAAAAGCGAGTTATGCGGGCAAATCAAAGAAATGGAAAATCCAAATGTTAAACACTAGGAGAAAAATGACGTGCTTCAAGTTTTATTCCAACGGCATTCAAATGAAAGTTTAAATATTTCTCTAAAAGAGAAATCATTTCGGAAGATGGATTGACACCATTGAGTTAGAGAGAGAAAGAGACATAGAGAGAAAGATCGAGAGAAAGAGAGAGAAAGAGCGATATATATACACAGAGAGAGAAAGAGACAGAGTCAAATCCCAATGTAATTGATTGGTGAACGAAATACGATTTCTTCGAACGAAACCAGCTCAAAAACGTTTGACATGGCCAAGGATAAAAACAAAATCTTCGATATGAATGTAGTTATTAATGAAAAGTGTTTGATATGAACATAAAAGACGCATCATTCAGTCTTCTACAAAGCCATGCTGTTTTATTAGATATTTATTATTAAGCTTATTGTCTCAAACCAATGTCTACTTTGACGATAGGTTTGACGATTGCGTGCATGCGTTAATATGTTATACAATTTGTAGTTATAGCTCGAGACCGAAACAAAAGTAGCAGAGAGTCTAGGCGTCGGGAGGATTTGCGAAAATGTCCGCTCTCCCCGACTCCTTGCTCTAAACGCAAATGTAGTAATCCCTTTCAAGGAATGCGACTGCGGATGCTGATTGGCAGCATCAATCGCGTAATATATTTGGCATTATTCAACTGAGTACTGAAGTAATACGAGTACATACTATTTACACAATTCAGCTTTCATTGAAATATGTACTGAAACTTCTTGCTAGTATTTGCCCTTTAATTGCACTGTGCATAAAGTAAAGCGGTTGTACTTTAGTGAGAAATGTCTTATAAATATTTAATAGCCGGCGGCGCTAGCTGAATGCGTTTACTACGCTCCGTGAAGTCACGAAGGTGAAGCGCATTCGAGACTCGCGGGTTCGTGGTTGGGTGACCGGCCAGGAACCCCGGGATCTAACGCCGTCGAGCCCCTGGCCGAAGGGATAAAAGGCACTGACTGACTGCGACGTGGCGAGACTTGACTAATATTAAAAAGTAAAAGCACGTTAATGGAGAATTACTCCGAGAAGGGCAAAGCGCTCAACGCCCCTTAAGGGGCTTGGAGACGCGTTGCGTCAAGGTGTAGACGCAACAAATTTAATATATATATATATATATATATATATATATATATATATATATATATATACTAGCTGACCCGGCGAACTCTGTTCCGCCTTAACAGCCGGTCCCATCTTTTTCTCGCGTCGCACTCACTGTGAGAAACTGTACTATCCTTGTTGCACTGCGTACGTGCAAAAACGTGCGTTCTCACACAGGAACGCTGTCGAACGGGATAAACAGTATCCTATGTCCGTCTCCTGGCTCTAAGCTTCCTGCTCACCAAATCGGTACAGCCGTTCTTGAGTTATAAATAGTGTAACTAACACGACTATATATAGATATAACGGCGAACGAAAGGCGGCTATCATTATCGCCTTCTGTTATCAGTGCGGCGTTACAACAATGGGTTACAACAGGCAACAATGACCGCTAACATGCGAAATCACGCGAAAACGTGCGAAAACGTGCAAAAACGTGCGTTCTCACACAGGAACGCTGTCGAACGGGATAAACAGTATCCTATGTCCGTCTCCTGGCTCTAAGCTTCCTGCTCACCAATTTTCAGCCAAATCGGTACAGCCGTTCTTGAGTTATAAATAGTGTAACTAACACGACTTTCTTTTATATATATATATATATATATATATATATATATATATATATATATATATATATATCCCTGTAAATGGCAAATCTCATCGGCCATGTTGGCAACTTTGCATTATCCAAGATTTCGTAACCTATAGCACCCATGGGAAGCGCAAGAGCGGGCCAAGGAAGTTCGTCGTCCTCTCCCATCGACAGTTGTGGCGGAGACACCTCCTCAGGAAGCTAAAGGTCTAAAGGAGAATCTTCTCCTACTGTAACACACATACGCCCAGAACGTTTATGCTGCCTACACATTTCATATGTACAATCCTTGATACTATTAGGTTTATTTACGTGTAGGATAACAATATACAAGCGAAAAATATTTCTATGGTTTAAGAAATTAGTGCTGCGAAAACGTAACACTGGGCAGTTACCACCACCTTTTCACTTATTTAATAAAGTGACTGCTGCTTTAAATAAACACGTTGCGTATTATTTATTGTGAAGTAATAACCAAATAATGAATATATTATGAAATAATACGGAACTTACTGCAACTAATAAAACAAAATGAATTTTGTTATTCAAAACTAAAAACTGAAATCCATGATTTTCTTTCCGTATGAAAAATCAAAATGTTTTTTTATAAGCGCCAACTTTGCCTTTGAACCCCTTATTTACGTCGATGTCTACTAGATAACGTAATGGCAAATTTGTCGGTTAATTTTAATACTCTAAACACAATTAATCACGTTTATGTAAAAAAAAAATAATTACGCAAGTAACCGAGAAACGCTTGTGGTGCAATTTTCACCTTGCTTGAAACGACAAAAATAAACATTTACAGGGATAAAAATAAAATATTAATGATGTTGCCTCAATTTCTCATACCTCACTGTTAGAAATTGTCATAGTTTGTTACAAGCAAAGAAATTGCTAATGATTTGTTAGTTTACTTGAAGCATACGTAAAACATTCTCTTCACATTATCGTTAGTTTCTCTTATTCCAAAAAATTGTGAAACTTTAAGACGAGAATACTGTTCTGGAACATCAACATAAATTCAGCTAAATTATATGTTGGGGTATAAAAATGGAAGCGCATTGAAAGGAACTGAAGAAACTTTTGAAATACTTTGAATCTTAGAAATTTAGAATCGTATTGGAGTTTTTGGAATGTTCCTAATGGCAAAGAATATTTTTGGAAATTGTTCACGGTATTGCAGTGTACAGATGTCAGGTATTTAATGCGTCATACTTACCAAGGGCTGTCGCCACTTTGCAGCAGTTTGCGGAAGTGGGTAAGGCGTAATAAATACAGCAGCGCTCCGCTGCTGGCCATGAAGAGGTACGTGAGCCGGGCGGGGGTCAAGACGAGCCCCGTCTCTCGCTCTCCCACCAACAAAATCCTTTCCAGCAACTGCACATGCAGACATTACAGCGTTTTATGGCAGGCGACTCGTTTCGAAAAAGCTGTTGTGAAAAAACTTCATTGGTTCAACGCAATTCCCTTGCCAACGTTCTATTGACGATCCCGCGTTAGGGATTTACCATTTTCCATATTTATTGACCCAATCTACGGGATTACGGGAACACACAAATTTTAATATTGTCCAACCTTGTTTAATTGAATTGCTAAATATACGAGGAATTTTGTTTCTTTGATACGTTGTAAACAAAAATTGAATAGAACGTATAGAACGTGTTTTTCAAAGAAGCTGTCCATAAACTCAATACAAAAACATTAATGTTTAAGAACACCATTTTAAAATATAATTGCGTGCGTCACTTGGTGCCATTGAGACTATCGTGTCGTTGAAAAAGTTTGCAGTTTTATATCAGAATATGTTTCATATCTCGGGGAATATCAGATTAATTATTTGAGCCTTGAATGCGGAAGCATTACTAAGCGTCTGTTTATTTTGTTAATTTTCATGCGTGAAGTACTTTCACGGTAACATGGCAGTTATCTTGGTAACTTATTTTTTAATAGATATTAAAAAATCGTTATTTTCTAATGGATACACAAATCTACTGCTGTAAGTGCGGATAACAATGCACAGAATCCGCCTTTTTGCACAATTGTAAATAAACAAAATTTTCACTTAAAATGTTTTCATCATTACACGGTAAAATAAATTAAGTTATTCAAAGTGTGCAGTGAGAGTCACTCGCCAGTTTTTACGAATGTATTTAATCAATCATTAAATTCTTATGCATCCATAATGCGAATTTGGGCTACATACCGTTGTTCAATACTACATACAGTACGCAGGCATTTTTACTTACTGCATTTCCAACCATGACCATTGAGGGATTCCAGCGCTTAGGGTCTTCCACCAACAGCCACACACCTCCTATGATAGTAGGAACCAATGCTGTTGTGTACTCAGTGTAACAGCCCAGAAGAGCTCTGTAAATGAAATCAAAAGTTGTGACACATCCCTTATTTTACAACATATTGCCAGATGACATTGAACGATTAAATTTGATCCACAAGTTTAAGTCCAGAGTAAAAACTTTGTTGCTGCAAAACTATTTCTATACAATTAGAAACTATATCGACCATCAAAAAGGGAAGTAATATTAATTTTAACAATTATATTGAATGCATATGTAAATTAACAAATAAATGAATAAATAAAGATATAAATAAATAAATTTATAAATTGATACGAACATCCGTCAATTCTTAGGTTTCGACACACTACTTTTAACGGAACACTCAAACTAAAGCAAACACTATAGAGACAATACAGAACATCTTGAACCTTTCTCATACAATTAATGAGAGATAAGTGCTCACTAGCAACCTAGTGACACGTTCTGGAAAGTCGGAGACACATTCAAATTTCAGTAAATATGGATAACCTTTTGGAGGTCTGTGGTTTCTAATAAACCTTTTATCTTCATTATTGTAATTACTTTTATTACTAGTTGAATGTGGCGTCGCCGACGCTTGAAACTTTCTTCGGTTGTTCGACTTTCCTTTTTTTCTTCTTTTTTTAAAATAACATTTTGCAATTATTTTGTGATATTGAGCACGATTTCTAACTATGGGTTTCCTGAACTTAGGTATTAATGTAATTGTTTCATAAAACTGACTTCATCAAGAGTTATTTCTACCGGGAGCGGTAGCTCAGTGCATCAACTGATGTCACTGCAGCGCCTCTGACCGGGAGGTCCTAGGTTCGAGTCCCAACGGCGGCAGGATTTTCAACACTAGCTCTCCAGCTAGGTCGAATTCAGTCGCTGTCTGGAGGAGAATTCTAGCGGCCGGCTGCTCTGATCGGTAGTTTTCCGTGGTTTCTCCGACCAACACCAGGCGAATGCCGGAGCAGTACCCTACCAAACGGGCCACGGACCGCGCGCGATCTGTCCTTCCACTACCTTGCCCTATCCTCTCCCCTTACACACACACTTACACTAACAAGCACTACACTATCACATATTCCGGGAGACCGGCTGGGAGCTTCGAGCTTGTCCCGGCTGGGGCGGTACCCCGCTGGTGGGAGAGTCCTGGTTAGGGGGAAACCCCACTAGCCGATGGTAGGTCGGCGCCGGATCTCGCCATCCAGCGGAGGAAGATCACCGCCATCTCCCGAGAAAAACATGCACTACACTAACGGGACTAATGACCAAAGCAGTTGACGCGCCCGTAAACACGAAAAAATCAAGAATTATTTCTAAATGTTTTTCTTTTAATTTGTCGTAGCACATATCGTCAAAACGTCGTCGACAAAACGTTGTCGGCGAACACATATCTCTTACACCTCCGGGTCACTTGGCTTATCCTGATTTCTCATAAAAATTATCGTCTACTCGATATTCTTTGAAGACAACGCTAATCCCCGCAGCCCAGACGCTCGATGTCACCGCTATGCTCTTCTCGTGACGGACGTGCACTCACGGCCGTCTGATCCGGACAACTCAATAGGCCCTCTACTTATGTAGTTGATTTTCGTGAAAGGAAATTCTTCGTTTCCGTGAAAGGAAATTATCGTTTTCTTTGTCTTCCAAGACTTCCTCTACGTCTTTCTCTATGCCTACTTGTTTCTCGGGTACTGGAGGTACTGGAGTTTAATCGACGCCACCTACATAGATCTATTTACGTGGCGTTGGTTTAATTCCCGACATACTCACCAAGATCGCCCCGCCAAAAAACGAGTTTATGTAAATTTCTTAGAATCTTCTGGCCGGATCCGAAAACAAATTATCAGTTCCACACCAGGAGTCCGAGACGCGTCGAATGACACTTCGCATGTTTCAATTGGTGCAAGGGAAGTGGTCTAGCCGAGTGACGGATTCGCACATCCGCGTACTCGAGATATTACTCAAATACTATTATTACTATTATTACTATTACTATTATTACTATTATTACTATTACTATTATTACTATTACTATTATTACTATTACTATTATTACTATTACTATTATTACTATT
>BLKR01011644.1:0-29421 GCA_011170035.1 Teleogryllus occipitalis
AATATATTTGTTAAAAATGGTTTATCAAATTTTCATCGTTTACCTTCCCATGTTATAATTATACACAATTTTTATAATTTCAAATGTACATATTTTAGTATACCTTGAATAAGGAACCAAAAAAGGTTTCGTTATTGGTCAATAAATGTTATAATATAAACTGGCTGTCTATAAATAAATTCGAGGCCTTTCTCCTGAAAATATAGTTTATGATTTTTTTTCGACTTCTCTCTACGTATTACCCGACTTCAGACAATAAGGATCATCTCGCAATGACGTAGTGATGCAACCAAAAATCGCGTGCTTTTCAGTACCCTAAACTAGAAACTTAATGAAATTATCGTCACATTAATCTAATACTGTGTTACTCGATGTTTCCTACGCAACAAACTTGAACAACTGATGTTACTAATCCCATAATTTGTTAATTCAAATTTATTTTGTTTCCTGGTAGCGGTTACTCAAAATTGCTTTTTGAGTTGTCACTTTCCAGGCCGTTTATATGAACAGAAGCGTAAGCCAGAGCCCCAATTAATAAACGCTTCTTCCTTTATTTGCATTTCTGTGCCTGGGCAAACGAAAATAGTCACTGGGAAAAACGAAAATACTCTATTAAGAATTAGCATACTGAATATTAAAATTTTTCCTTCAGTGTAAGTGGTAGCCGGGTCGATTATATACACAAAAACGATAGTCGGAGGCACCGGTAAATAAACGCTTCTGCCTTTATTTGGATTTCTGAGCCTGGGCAAACGAAAATTGTCACTGGGCAAACGAAAATACACTACTACGAAATAGTATACTGAATATTATTATTATTGTTCCTTCAGCGTAAGTGGTAGCCAGGCCGTTTATATGAACAGAAGCGTAAGCCAGAGCCCCGATTAATAAACGCTTCTTCCTTTATTTGCATTTCTGTGCCTGGGCAAACGAAAATAGTCACTGGTCAAACGACAATACATTATTGAAAATTAGCATACTGAATATTAAAATTTTTCCTTCAGTGTAAGTGGTAGCCGGGTCGATTATATAAACAAAAACGTTAGTCGGAGGCACCGGTAAATAAACGCTTCTGCCTTTATTTGGACTTCTGAGCATGGGCAAACGAAAATTGTCACTGGGCAAACGAAAATACACTATTACGAAATAGTATACTGAATATTATTATTGTTCCTTCAGCGTAAGTGGTAGCCAAGCCGTTTATATGAACAGAAGCGTAAGCCAGTGCCAAGATTAATAAACG
This sequence comes from Teleogryllus occipitalis, assembly GCA_011170035.1. Classification (NCBI taxonomy): domain Eukaryota; kingdom Metazoa; phylum Arthropoda; class Insecta; order Orthoptera; family Gryllidae; genus Teleogryllus; species Teleogryllus occipitalis. Next base: position 1,244 of record BLKR01011644.1, read on the forward strand.
CTTCTTCCTTTATTTGCATTTCTGTGCCTGGGCAAACGAAAATAGTAAGAGGGCAAACGACAAAACACTATTGAAAATTAGCATACTGAATACTAAAATTTTTCCTTCAGTGTAAGTGGTAGCCGGGTCGATTATATACACAAAAACGATAGTCGGAGGCACCGGTAAATAAACTCTTCTGCCTTTATTTGGATTTCTGAGCCTGGGCAAACGAAAATTGTCACTGGGCAAACGAAAATACACTACTACGAAATAATATACTGAATATTATTATTATTGTTCCTTCAGCGTAAGTGGTAGCCAGGCCGTTTATATAAACAGAAGCGTAAGCCAGAGCCCCGATAAATAAACGCTTCTTCCTTTTTTGCATTTCTGTGCCTGGGCAAACAAAAATTGTCACTGGTCAAACGACAATACACTATTGAGAATTAGCATACTAAATATTAAAATTTTTCCTTCAGTGTAAGTGGTAGCCAGGTCGATTATTTAGAGAAAAACGTTAGTCGGAGGCACCGGTAAATAAACGCTTCTGCCTTTATTTGGACTTCTGAGCATGGGCAAACGAAAATTGTCACTGGGCAAACGAATATACACTATTACGAAATAGTATACTGAATATTATTATTGTTCCTTCAGCGTAAGTGGTAGCCAGGCCTTTTATATGAACAGAAGCGTAAGCCAGAGCCCCGATTTATAAACGCTTCTTCCATTATTTGCATTTCTGTGCCTGGGCAAACGAATATTGTCACTGGGTAAACGAAAATACACTATTGAGAATTAGCATACTGAATATTAAAGTTTTTCCTTTAGTGTAAGTGGTAGCCGGGTCGATTATATAAACAAAAACGTTAGTCGGAGGCAGCGGTAAATAAACGCTTCTGCCTTTATTTGCATTTCTGAGCCTGGGCAAACAAAAATTGTCACTGGCCAAACGAAAATACACTATTACGAAATAGTATACTGAATATTATTATTGTTCCTTCAGCGTAAGTGGTAGCCAGGCCGTTTATATGAACAGAAGCGTAAGCCAGAGCCCCGATAAATAAACGCTTCTTCCTTTATTGCATTTCTGTGCCTGGGCAAACTAAAATAGTCACTGGGCAAACGAAAATACTCTATTGAGAATTAGCATACTGAATATTAAAATTTTTCCTTCAGTGTAAGTGGCAGCCGGGTCGATTATATAAACAAAAACGTTAGTCGGAGGTACCAGTAAAAAAACTCTTCTGCCTTTATGTGCATTTCTGAGCCTGGGCAAAAGAAAATTGTCACTGGGCAAACGAAAATACACTATTACGAAATAGTATACTGAATATTATTATTGTTCCTTCAGCGTAAGTGGTAGCCAGGCCGTTTATATAAACAGAAGCGTAAGCCAGAGCCCCGATTAATAAACGCTTCTTCCTTTATTTGCATTTCTGTGCCTGGGCAAACGAAAATAGTAACAGGGCAAACGACAACACACTATTGAGAATTAGCATACTGAATATTAAAATTTTTCCTTCAGTGTAAGTGGTAGCCGGGTCGATTATATAGAGAAAAACGTTAGTCGGAGGCACCGGTAAATAAACGCTTCTGCCTTTATTTGGACTTCTGAGCATGGGCAAACGAAAATTGTCACTGGGCAAAAGAAAATACACTATTACGAAATAGTATACTGAATATTATTATTGTTCCTTCAGCGTAAGTGGTAGCCAAGCTGTTTATATTAACAGAAGCGTAAGCCAGGACCCCGATTAATGAACGCTTCTTCCTTTATTTGCATTTCTGTGCCTGGGCAAACGAAAATAGTAACAGGGCAAACGACAACACACTATTGAGAATTAGCATACTGAATATTAAAATTTTTCCTTCAGTGTAAGTGGTAGCCGGGTCGATTATATACACAAAAACGATAGTCGGAGGCACCGGTAAATAAACGCTTCTGCCTTTATTTGGATTTCTGAGCCTGGGCAAACGAAAATTGTCACTGGGCAAACGAAAATACACTATTACGAAATAGTATACTGAATATTATTATTGTTCCTTCAGCGTAAGTGGCAGCCAGGCCCTTTATATGAACAGAAGCGTAAGCCAGAGCCCCGATTTATAAACGCTTCTTCTTTTATTTGCATTTCTGTGCCTGGGCAAACGAAAATAGTCACTGGGCAAACGAAAATACACTATTGAGAATTAGCATACTGAATATTAAAGTTTTTCCTTTAGTGTAAGTGGTAGCCGGGTCGATTATATAAACAAAAACGTTAGTCGGAGGCAGCGGTAAATAAACACTTCTGCCTTTATTCGTATTTCTGAGCCTGGGCAAACGAAAATTTTCACTGGGCAAACGAACATGCACTATTACGAAATAGTATACTGAATATTATTTTTATTGTTCCCTAAGCGTAAGTGGTAGCCAGGCCGTTTATATGAACAGAAGCGTAAGCCAGAGCCCCGATTAATAAACGCTTCTTCCTTTATTTGCATTTCTGTGCCTGGGCAAACAAAAATTGTCACTGGTCAAACGACAATACACTATTGAGAATTAGCATACTGAATATTAAAATTTTTCCTTCAGTAAGTGTGGTAGCCGGGTCGATTATATAGAGAAAAACGTTAGTCGGAGGCACCGGTAAATAAACGCTTCTGCCTTTATTTGGACTTCTGAGCATGGGCAAACGAAAATTGTCACTGGGCAAAAGAAAATACACTATTACGAAATAGTATACTGAATATTATTATTGTTCCTTCAGCGTAAGTGGCAGCCAGTCCCTTTATATGAACAGAAGCGTAAGCCAGAGCCCCGATTTATGAACGCTTCTTCCTTTATTTGCATTTCTGTGCCTGGGCAAACGAAAATAGTAACCGGGCAAACGAAAATACACTATTGAGAATTAGCATACTGAATATTAAAATTGTTCCTTCAGTGTAAGTGGTAGCCGGGTCGATTATATAAACAAAAACGATAGTCGGAGGCACCGGTAAATAAACGCTTCTGCCTTTATTTGGATTTTTGAGCCTGGGCAAACGAAAATTGTCACTGGGCAAACGAAAATACACTACTACGAAATAGTATACTGAATATTATTATTATTGTTCCTTCAGCGTAAGTTGTAGCCAGGCCGTTTATATGAACAGAAGCGTAAGCCAGAGCCCCGATTAATAAACGCTTCTTCCTTTATTTGCATTTCTGTGCCTGGGCAAACGAAAATAGTCACTGGTCAAACGACAATACACTATTGAGAATTAGCATACTGAATATTAAAATTGTTCCTTGAGTGTAAGTGGTAGCAGGGTCAATTAGGTAAACAAAAACGTTAGTCGGAGGCAGCGGTAAATAAACGCTTCTGCCCCATTTGGACTTCAGAGCATGGGCAAGGCAAAATTGTCACTGGGCAAAAGAAAATACACACTGTACGAAATAGTATACTGAATATTATTATTGTTTCCCTTCAGCGCTAAAGTGGCAGCCAGTCCCTTTATATGAACAGAAGCGTAAGCCAGAGCCCCGATTTATGAACGCTTCTTCCTTTATTTGCATTTCTGTGCCTGGGCAAACGAAAATAGTAACCGGGCAAACGGCAACACACTATTGAGAATTAGCATACTGAATATTAAAATTTTTCCTTCAGTAAGTGTGGTAGCCGGGTCGATTATATAGAGAAAAACGTTAGTCGGAGGCACCGGTAAATAAACGCTTCTGCCTTTATTTGGACTTCTGAGCATGGGCAAACGAAAATTGTCACTGGGCAAACGAAAATACACTATTACGAAATAGTATACTGAATATTATTATTGTTCCTTCAGCGTAAGTGGTAGCCGGGCCGTTTATATGAACAGAAGCGTAAGCCAGAGCCCAGATTAATAAACGCTTCTTCCTTTATTTGCATTTCTGTGCCTGGGCAAACGAAAATAGTAACCGGGAAAACGACAACACACTATTGAGAATTAGCATACTGAATATTAAAGTTTTTCCTTTAGTGTAAGTGGTAGCCGGGTCAATTATATAAACAAAAACGTTAGTCGGAGGCAGCGGTAAATAAACGCTTCTGCCTTTATTTATATTTCTAAACCTGGGCAAACGAAAATTGTCACTGGGCAAACGAACATACACTATTAAGAATTAGTATACTGAATATTATTATTGTTCCTTCAGCGTAAGTGGTAGCCAGGCCGTTTATATGAACAGAAGCGTAAGCCAGAGCCCCGATAAATAAACGCTTCTTCCTTTATTGCATTTCTGTGCCTGGGCAACCGAAAATAGTCAATGGGCAAACGAAAATACTCTATTGAGAATTAGCATACTTAATATTAAAATTTTTCCTTCAGTGTAAGTGGCAGCCGGGTCGATTATATAAACAAAAACGTTAGTCGGAGGTACCGGTAAATAAACGCTTCTGCCTTTATGTGCATTTTTGAGCCTGGGCAAACGTAAATTGTCACTGGGCAAACGAAAATACACTATTAAGAATGAGTATACTGAATAGTATTACTGTTCCTTCAGCGTATGTGGTAGCCTGGCCGTTTATATGAACAGAAGCGTAAGACAGAGCCCCGATTAATAAACGCTTCTTCCTTTATTTGCATTTCTGTGCCTGGGCAAACGAAAATAGTCACTGGTCAAACGACAATACACTATTGAAAACTAGCATACTGAATATTAAAATTTTTCCTTCAGTGTAAGTGGTAGCCGGGTCGATTATATAAACAAAAACGTTAGTCTGAGGCACCGGTAAATACACGCTTCTGCCTTTATTTGCATTTCTGAGCCTGGGCAAACGAAAATTGTCACTGGGCAAACGAAAATACACTATTAAGAAATAGTATACTGAATATTATTATTGTTCCTTGAGCGTAAGTGGTAGCCAGGCCGTTTATATGAACAGAAGCGTAAGCCAGAGCCCCGATTTATAAACGCTTTTTATTTATTTGCATTTCTGTGCCTGGGCAAACGAAAATAGTCACTGGGCAAACGGAAATACACTATTGAGAATTAGCATACTGAATATTAAAGTTTTTCCTTTAGTGTAAGTGGTAGCCGGGTCGATTATTTAAACAAAAACGTTAGTCGGAGGCAGCGGTAAATAAACGCTTCTGCCTTTATTCGTATTTCTGAGCCTGGGCAAACGAAAATAGTAACTGGGCAAACGAAAATACACTATTGAGAATTAGCATACTGAATATTAAAGTTTTTCCTTTAGTGTAAGTGGAAGCCGGGTCGATTATATAAACAAAAACGTTAGTCGGAGGCAGCGGTAAATAAACGCTTCTGCCTTTATTCGTATTTCTGAGCCTGGGCAAACGAAAATTGGCACTGCGAAAACTAAAATACACTATTGAGAATGAGCATACAGAATATTAATATTGTTCCTTCAGTGTAAGTGGTAGCCAGGTCGATTATATAAACAAAAACGTTAGTCGGAGGCAGCGGTAAATAAACGCTTCTGCCTTTATTCGTATTTCTGAGCCTGGGCAAACGAAAAGTGTCACTGGGCAAACGAAAATACACTATTGAGAATTAGCATACTGAATATTAAAATTGTTCCTTTAGTGTAAGTGGTAGCAGGGTCAATTAGGTAACCAAAAACGTTAGTCGGAGGAAGCGGTAAATAAACGCTTCTGCCATTATTTGCATTTCTGAGCCTGGGCAAACGAAAATTGTCACTGGCCAAACGAAAATGCACTATTACGAAATAGTATACTGAATATTATTATTGTTCCTTCAGCGTAAGTGGTAGCCAAGCTGTGTATATTAACAGAAGCGTAAGCCAGGACCCCGATTAATGAACGCTTCTTCCTTTATTTGCATTTCTGTGCCTGGGCAAACGAAAATAGTCACTTGGCAAACGCCAATACACTATTGAGAATTAGCATACTGAATATTAAAATTGTTCCTTCAGTGGAAGTGATAGCCGGGTCGATTGTATAAACAAAAACGTTAGTCGGAGGCACCGGTAAATACACGCTTCTGCCTTTATTTGCATTTCTGAGCCTGGGCAAACGAAAATTGTCACTGGGCAAACGAAAATACACTATTGAAAATTAGCATACTGAATATTAAAGTTTTTCCTTTAGTGTAAGTGGTAGCCGGGTCGATTATATAAGCAAAAACGTTAGTCGGAGGCAGCGGTAAATAAACGCTTCTGCCTTTATTTGTATTTCTGAGCCTGGGCAAACGAAAATTGTCACTGGGCAAACAAAAATACACTATTACGAAATAGTATACTGAATAATATTATTGTTCCTTCAGCGTAAGTGGTAGCCAGGCCGTTTATATGAACAGAAGCGTAAGCCAGAGCCCCGATTAATAAACGCTTCTTCCATTATTTGCATTTCTGTGCCTGGGCAACGAAAATAGTCACTGGGCAAACGACAATACACTATTGAGAATTAGCATACTGAATATTAAAATTGTTCCTTCAGTGTAAGTGGTAGCCGGGTCGATTATATAAACAAAAACGTTAGTCGGAGGCAGCGGTAAATAAACGCTTCTGCCTTTATTTGCATTTCTGAGCCTGGGCAAACGATAATTGTCACTGGACAAACGAAAATACACTATTACGAGATAGTATACTGAATATTATTATTGTTCCTTCAGCGTAAGTGGTAGCCAGGCCGTTTATATGAACAGAAGCGTAAGCCAGAGCCCCGATAAATAAACGCTTCTTCCTTTATTTGCATTTCTGTGCCTGAGCAAACGAAAATAGACACTGGGCAAACGACAATACACTATTGAGAATTAGTATACTGAATATTAAAATTGTTCCTTCAGTGTAAGCGGTAGCCGGGTCGATTATATAAACAAAAACGTTAGTCGGAGGCACCGGGAAATAAACTCTTCTGCCTTTATTTGCATTTCTAAGCCTGGACAAACAAAAATTGTCACTGGGCAAACGAAAATACACTATTACGAAATAGTATACTGAATATTATTATTGTTCCTTCAGCCTAAGTGGTAGCCAGGCCGTTTATATGAACAGAAGCGTAAGCCAGGGCCCCGATAAATAAACGCTTCTTTCTTTATTTGCATTTCTGTGCCTGGGCAAACGAAAATAGTCACTGGACAAACGACAATACACTATTGAGAATTAGCATACTGAATATTAAAATTGTTCCTTCAGTGTAAGATGTAGCCGGGTCGATTTTATAAACAAAAACGTTAGTCGGAGGCACCGGTAAATAAACGCTTCTGCCTTTATTTGCATTTCTGTGCCTGGGCAAACGAAAATTGTCACTGGGCAAACGACAATACACTATTAAGAAATTGTACACTGCAAATTATCATTGTTTTTATAGGGTAAGTGGTAGCCGGGTCGATTATATTAACAAAAGCGTAACTCGGAGACACCGTTTAATAAACGCTTCTGCCTTGAATTCCTTTTCTGTATCTGGGCAAACGAAAATATTCTGTGGGTAAACGCAAATACTCTATATGGAAATAGTAACTTAGGCAAACGATTTACTAAAATATTTACAATACCTGATTCTTTTGGTCAAATTGGATTTGCCACGAAAATATTTTCGTGTAATTTTTTTGTTTGGGTAGCCAAACGAAAATTTTTGGTTTTTTTCTGTGGGTGGGCAAACGAAACTTTTTGGTGGGCAAACCTGGGCAAACGATGGGCAAACGAAATACCAAGTTTGGTTGAAATCCCAGATTTTTTCCGGCCAGCGTGTAGTTGGCCCGAAAATTTGTTTTTTGTGTAACTTTTTTTCTGGGGGTGGGCAAACGAAAATTTTTGGTGGGCAAACCTGGGCAAACAATGGGCAAACGATATACCAAGTTTGGTTGAAATCGCAGATTTTTTCCGGCCAACTTCATGGAGGTATCCTCTCTCCCTTTTGTTGGAAAACATGGGAGTAGGATATGAACTGAAAAGCGTAGGGAAATATCGTATAGGGTTTGTTTGGCACTAACCCTACTAAAAATTTAAAAAAGAAAAAAATTGGAACCCTTTTTGAGAAAAAAAAGTGTACTTTTTTAAAATTGCAAATATTGCACGCTCGATTGCACGAAAACTACTAAAGTTTTCAAAAAAGTGTACTTGACCTTAATGAAAGAACTTTTTATGGGCAACAAATTTCATTTGATAGAAAAATTTGTGTCTTCAATTTTATAGTTGTAGGAAAACGCCTAAAAAATTCAAACTTTTGCAATTTTCGAAATTTCAGAGTTAACCGTGGAAATAGGACCTACGCCACTTTTATAAGCGTATTTTATTCTATTCTTACAAGAAATTTAAAGAAAAAATTTGGAGCAGTTTTTAAGAAAATTTTGAAATGCCCGGGGACTTTATGTAAAGTATCCCCAATTTTAAAAAAATGTTTTTCAAAATTTCAAAGCTTCAGCTAGAGTCAGATCGACAAGGAATTCTTCAATTTGGAAAAGATCGTACGTGTAGTATAGGAGCCAGCAGTGTTCACATACGGTCAGACGGACGGACGTTTTGATTTCAATTGCTTTTTCGGCATTAAGAACCCACAAAACATGGATTCTGACTACACCACGCGTTAGAGGATTTTTTTCCCTTAATATAGCAACTGGTTTTATGCACTTTTTCGTCACCAGAGCCCGACAATGAATTTTTTTCCGCCGAAAGTCCGCCGTTCTTTCGCGCAGCATTACATATCTTTCTCTATTTTTAAAAAAACGCCTGCTGACCTGAACTGACCGTGTTTGTAGAGGCTGCTTCTAACCGCCAAGGTCGTCGATGAGCGGTGGTTTGAATCTTCGCTGACGAGCTACACATTTCCCCTTTTTCCTTTCTCGTATACGTACGCATACGTATACATACGCTTTTCACTTTCTCGTATACATACGCAGTAATATATTACGCTTTTAACGTTTAGAAGCAGCCTCTACAAACACGGTCAGTTCAGGTCAGTAGGCGTTTTTTTAACAGATTCTAAAACGGCTGAGCATCGCCGAAGTCCTCATTGCTCTGCGAAATGTATTCTTCCGCCGGCCAGATGAGCGAGCACCAGCTCTTAATGCCTCAAAGTGAAATTTCAGTGCGGTAAGTCAGAGGTTAGAGATAGTTTTCACGAGTGATTTACATTGTTTCTATTACGTCATTACAGTGCAGGCAGTGTACAAGCGACTCTTGACAGTTCTCTCGCCACGTGCTATGGTACGTCATGTGACATGCTCAGAGGCAATGAGCTTGCGATGTTTTGTTTACTTTCTCACAGCCAGGGTTCAATGTTGCCGCTTATCCAACTCACACGAAGTCGCGGAGACGATAAGGTTCAGCTTCGGCGAAAGTTATGGACATGATATCAAGACGTGTCGTCGCTTGACATTAAGTGTTAATGTTTTCAAATTTCATTAATCTGTCATGTAAGTGGTGCTATGTGCGTAGCAATGTGTAGCAACAGCGCATTGAACTGGCTGTCATTTATACGCTGCCGGTACTGTAAATACAATGCTGCATGAATTGATACAAATCATGTGGAAAAGTAGATTTGAATATGTACGGTGTGAATTAAGTCATCACACGGATGTATACGGACAGGCAATAAATACCTAATTGCAATGAACCTGCGTTGTTTACTTTCATCGATGTTTTAATTAAACTCGCAAAATATAAACGCTGACTAATAAAGGCGCAGTTTCTCTATGAAGCAACTACGACGGTTTCGAATTGTGTTGTAAATATGCGACAAGCGTTGGAAAATAAAAGTATCATTCAGGGTTGAGAAAGGAAGCTAATTTTTTAATAAGTCTTAAACGATGAAACAGTAATTCCTGCTTAAACAAACACAGAAAAAACTACGCTGGGGTCCGTCATCACGCCCACATACACATTAGGATCGGAACGGGAAAGTGTTGTCCTCGGTATCTCCTACATTCTGGAATGAGCCTCCCTACCCTCTTCTTGCTACAATGTACAGTTGAACCTAAGAGCTCACAGAGAGCAGTAATCACATTCCAAACCAGTGGCGAAGCTGAAGGGTAACCCGGGAGCCTTAGAATATCCAAATTATTTTTCAATAAAATCTGTCGTTAAATGTGCCATTTTTTTACTGAATCGTTGAAGAAAATTGAATGTTTTCGACTAAATTTTCCCGGTTACGCGCGAGAGAACTAGCGGGGTCGCAGAGATACTCTCTTTAGGGTCGATAGGAGCCTGCCAGTGAATAGACCCCGGCTGGCTCTGCCGCGCACGCGCATGAGAGGGCGCGCACTAGTTTCCTCTCACTCGCACTCACTGGGCAGAGTCTAGGCTTCCGGGCTTGTCCGTCCACTTCTCGACCAGGCAAATTCACATCACCTGACGTTGTCGGAAAGTAGAGTTGTTTGTGTGATTTTTGTTCGTGTTTTCTTTACGACATAATTAATTAAGCTAAAGATTTAGTGTTATAGAGAAGGTCCCACTGATTATGCGCCAGTCCCATAACAAATTTTGAATGGTTCACGATATCGAAATGAAGTTTTCGCTCAACAATGTGAAATCATGTGGCCAGCAAAATGACATAGAGATAGAAATAGTATTGATAGGCAGTAAAATACCGGGTTAGATATGAAGAGACTATTGAAATCTGAATGAAAGTAGACATGACTATGAATGAACTTTCAGGGTCAGAATTATTTCAAAGATACAAAATTATTTCTTTTAAAATTATTAATACAGTAGTGACTCAGATGAACTATAGATTTCAAGATTTTGAAAACTCTAATTTTATTGAATTTCTTGACAAAAAGCAGTTTCCACTTACAAAGCGACCATTCGTTCAGAAAAGTTGTTTTTTTTTTCCTAATAGAACAATATCCATTCTTTGATAGTGAGCAGCTTCGAAATGAACTGACGAATGTATACATTGATAATGCAAAATACATGGCTGCTGATTTTTTGCTGAAGTATTTGTTAGACAAATTAGTCTAGAAAAAATAATAACAGACGGTTCGGTTGATACAACTCATTCTAACTTTCCCTTTATCTACAGCATTATTTAAAAGGAATATGATTACATTAAAGAGAGTAAAGACAATCCTGAAAAATTTCATGTTAAATACCAGAATCGTTAATTTCAGTACACTGGCTATCGAGAAGTGTCTGTTAAATTAGCTGTGCAGAAACGACAGCTTTAAAGAACAAATTATCGACGTTATTGCTGAATGATAAAACCGATGAATGGAGCTAATTTACAAAATCATGTAAGATAAGATTTCCACAATACCCAACTGCATGGTTCCAAACACATTTTCATTAGCGCGAAACGGAAGCTTTTTGTTGTTGAAGACGAGAACACCCTTTCGTGTTTTTTCTCTAAATAATCTAAATAAATGGCTGATGTTCATGTCCTTCCCAGGAGATACGTACCGCGAACTTTTGAGAAAACTAGGAGAACTTCTAACAGTGGAAAACGCAAATTTATGTAGAAAGGCATGCGAGTAGGAAAAAAGATTCTGATGAATCCTCTAAGTAATGCTATAGATCGGGATTCTGTTTACACTAGAGCAAGTACAATACGAAGAAAAAATACTTAAATACACAACAATCCTTTGAATTCCCCGGAAGCGCCTGAGAAAAAAAGGTAACATCCAAGGAGACCAATTTTTCATAATCCATGTAACTTATTTTTTTACATATTTCCACCACCCTTCTACAGATTTTCAAGTGAAATTTTCATTTATGGTATTTTAATTCTTTGAAAAAGTTTGTCTTGTTAGTTACTATTTAGACTGCCATAGTTGATAAGAAGGAATTCATTGCAATAGAACAAGATTGGTCGTTTTAGGCAAACAGTCAGAATGTTCCAAAGGCCTAGAAAAGAACTAATTATACATTGTTACAATACATTCATTGAAATGTATGTTGGACTTTGATTTTCCGAATGTTGAGGTTACATAAAAACTCCGGTGCCTTATTAACTAATAACCTCACTCTACCCGCATTTCTCTAAGCCATCGAAAAGGAAAATTGCGCAGATAATACCACACTATTTCATTGCAGATTGCCAGAGTTAATAAAAGAGAGATTGATTAAGTAATTTAAGCGATTACCTATTCTTGTAAGTTTTACACTCCAGCAGTTTCCAGTGTTACAAACTTACGATAATGGATAGAAAAATATACTTGATTGTATCATACATAAAATGACTTAAATTTATATAAACACCTAAAATTGTTTTGTTGCTAAAATATCTTAAAACGCGAAGTAGCAAGCAAGCACGTTAAAATATTCTATTACTTACCACGTTAAAGGTACAAACAACGATACATAGATTGCGTAAACCGCTACTTGCGAAGCATTTGTAAAACACCGGTTCCGTCATGATTGAAACCTCTACACTAAATTAAGTTTATCTTTAGGACACTTGTATTTGTTCAAATGCCGATCGTGTTTTATTTTGCATTGTTTTGCCAAGCTAGGGTGAGAAGACAGAGTGCATAGTAGACGATGTATACAGCATGGAGGAATATATTCAGTATTCCCCCATTGAAAATGAATTGTTAATCACGAAAAAAAAGTGTTTCTATAATTTTCATTATATATATATATATATATATATATATATATATATAATATATATATATAATGAGAGAGAGAGAGAGAGAGAAATGTAAGTATCTAAGTAGTAAATAAGGGTTCCTAGGAGGTAATACGTTTCCGCCTTTCCTTTCTAGGTCTATTGGACCAGTAAAAAACAACATAACTCAGAGTTCTTTTCTTCATTATTGTTCTGCAATTAATTGCAGAACATTGCACCCCTTTCGACACACGCATTGCTATTAATGTGTAAACTGGGAAAGTAGAAAAATAGTGTATGGTGTGAAATAAAAGTAAAATTTGGTGCATATCAAATATGTTCCGCTATGACAAAAGTAAAGTTAAAACGTTGGTTCTATGCAATTTTACGTATTATTTAATGACTTGTCCTTGAAATCCTAGGAATATACAACCCCGAGGTCAACATTAATTATTTTTTTTAAGTTTTTTAACCATCTCTCAATGAACGTAATGTCGCAAACAAATCTGTGTACTTTAGTAGCAGCTATTCTTAGTTTTACTTTACCTCCTTTAGGATCGCACGCATCCCTAATTAGCCAAAAATCGGGCTGAGCTGCGCTACTGCACTGATACGCATCATCTTTGTACGTATACTGTGGTAGTACACTCTATAGTATTCCTTGGGCAAGACACGACTTTTATACATATCGGACATACAAGTAGGTCAGTGGTGGCTGGTGACATAATGATGGAGATTGATTGTTATTGATTCCAGGCGCGTTAACCATAGGGTCATGAGTCCCGTAAGTGTAGTGTATGTTTTTCTCTCCTGAGCTGGGGGTGTTCTTCCCCCGCGGGATGCGAGATCCGGCGCCGACTCACTCTCGGTTAGCAGGGTCCGTGTCCCGATTGTTAGGGTACTGCTCCGGCATTCGCCTGGTGGTAATTGGAGGACACGAGAAACTATCAATTAGAGCAGCCGGCCGCTAGAAGTTTCCTCCAGACAGCGACTGAATTCGACCTAGCCGAAGAGCGAGTGTCGAAAATCCTGCCAGCGTCGGGACTCGAACCTAGGACCTCCCGGTCAGAGGGACTGTAGTGACATCAATTGATGCCCTGAGCCAACGAGATTATTTCGTTTTCCTCTATCTCTTTTTACTGGAAGACCTACTGCTTCATCGTGCAGAACTTTTTTTAATTGAGGCCTTCCTAACATTGTGTTGGTTTAGTCTTTGAACGCTTCCTGGATATTTTCAAAGTAATTCGAAACCGTTGATATGCGTAATGGCTCTGGCCTTCTGTTACAGCCAGGCTGACTATAAAAAAGTCAAAATATCATTTTGACGATGTATGGATGAGCATTCGAAACATATAGTGAATGTTCAACTAGTTCAAAAGTACGTGGCCATCGTATCCCCGCGGTAAGGAGCGGAAGTAAAAGAATGTTCAAAATATATACGATACCATTCCTCATAAACAAAATATTTTAACAAAAATTTGTAGAAAGTGATTTTTGGTTCTTATATACATAACATTTTCCTTCCTCCGAAATTTATTCTGGATTCGCCGCTGCCCCCCCCCCCTTGATATTCCCTGGGTACTAGAATTTGGCATGTAGTGGTTTATTTTGGGTTGCTTAAATACCTGTTCAGACGTGAAGACCGCGATTGGCAAGCTGGTAGTGAGATATCGCAATGAGTGCCTCACTTCCCAATTGGCTTTGTCAGAAAAGCAGTGTAGTGTTATGAAGTGAAGTGGAGGGAAGGGAATGCGAAAGAAATGCGTCATAGTTAGTGTTGTGCAGTGAAGTGAAGTGAAGTGGAGTAAGGTTTGCGTGATGTTATGTACTATTTATTATTGTTTTTAATTAACTCCTTTTTTGTAACTTTTTGTTAGTGAATGTAAGTTTAATGCATGTAAGGTTAAGATATTCTGCCACCAAGTTACTATACTTAATTGCAGAATTAACAATAACAATTTATAAAAGCATCACTGCAAACTAGCTAAGTTTAGCCGAGAGGCAGGATGCCCGTTATCACCGCAACGACTCTCATTGGAAGGTCCCATGTCCCGACGGTGGCGGATTTTCGACAATATACTTGGGTTTTTCTAACGTGGCGGCTGAGGGTAGTATCTCCATGATGGAATATGGCACGACTTTTTGCGTCTTTCTGGGTCCTGCCGCAAGATGTCGCATGATCGCGACCCCATCAAGCAGTCCTGCAGATCATGCGAGTCTAGCAGCAGGACTGAGAATGACACAAAAAGTCGTGCCGAATTCCATCTTGGAGATACTATCCTCAGCCGCCACGTTAGAAAAACACAAGTATAGCTAGGTAGCAAGGTCGAATTCAGAGAAGAATTTTAGCGACCGGCTGCTCTGCTCGGTATTTGTCCATGGTTTCTTCGATCACCGTGGGAAAGACAAAGAAGTACCTTAACAAACGGGCCGCAGGCGTCGAACCGAGCGCGATCTTTCCTACTCTTCCTTGTCCTTTCCTCACCCCTTACTTACACACACACTTACCTGCTCAACTCTACACGAAGAAAAAAGAACAGTTGTACTGTATCTGATCCATTATACTGTAACAAAGGAACGCATGATAATATAGGACCAACCAGGTCACTGTTTCGTGACGGAGATTGTTGGAACGATAAGTTGCATCGTGAAGTGTCCCTTGTGCCCTCTGAATTCACGTCGTCAAAAGTGCACGGATAGGTTCTGCAGAGCCCAAGCAACCTTGTCGGAAGAGTTGGCTATCTACTCGGCGTAAGCGAGCAACACAGGTTGGAGGAGCCAGCCTACCGTCATGAAGTCTCCGGACGAAACTGATAGAAGGAGCCGGCCTTCCGTGTCGGCGTACAGAGAGCTCTACAGGTTGAAGGAGTCAGCCGCCCGTGTTGCCTTATTTAAGCATTCTTTATTGATGTTACAAGTTACTGATCGTTGACGGATATAGGATGAGTTATGCGTAGTACTTGCTATTAATAGAATATTCATTATTTATTTTTGATCCAACTACAGATCTGTATATTTACCTACACAACCAGTCCCGTAAAAATGGAAATAATTACATAAAAATTACGCATTTAGTAATAATTAAATTCCACAATAAATTACACAAAAAGCCTTTAAATTTTTGTTTGATTATTATTACAGTAGATATACATACATCAATAATGCCTGTATTGTTGAATAAAAGAAGTTGTAGGTTCATTACATATACATTACATTATATTATATACAGTACATAATATAATATAATGTACATTATATATAATGAATATTCTAAAACAGCATGTACCTAGAAATAAAATATTAGAATTTAACATTAAAATATTTATTTAGTAAAGTAAAATGTGTAAACTGTAACATAATTCACAATACAATGGAATATTTTAACAGAAACTTAATTGCAAACAAATGATGTACAAACAAAAAATTGATGTACACACTTAATCATTTCAGTGTTCAGGTGGATTAAATACACAAGGAGTCTAAGAAAGTGTTTAAGAAATTTTTTGAAAAAAGCTACTTTAAAATTGTTTTACAAATACACATAATAGGAAATTTTATGACCTTCCCCCCAAAAAAACAAGTTTAATTCACTTTTTTTTATAAAAACGCCAAGATTTATTTAACTTATGGCTTTATTTAACTTACTTATATGAAACTGAAAATTATTTTCGAATGTATTTTTTGTTTATTTCTCTTAACCTTTCATTTTACAAATTTAATATTCTTGTTTTACGTGTATATTAATTTTAGTTACAAAAGGTTCAATTCTATTAGTCCCTTCATTATACTTATGGTTCTTGCATTCATTAGCACAAAATTCATCAATATAAAATTAACACTGAGTTTACAATTATAATGAATTCATAAATAATTTACATACTATTAAAATCAAAAAGGTATATGGAAACAACGGAAGGGAATGGCCTCGCCGCATATCACCCGGAATTTCTCGTTCAGATTACGGAAACCAGCAGTCGGCGTGCGTCTTCAAAACTCTTAATTTCTCGAAAATTTTGTTATGTAACATATGACGATATGCATATTTATGAACTCGTCTCTTCACGCTTGTTATGATGAGCTAAAAAAATCTATAGGGTGTGTATATATATATATATATATATATATATATATATATATATATATATATATACCCTATAGATTATGTTATTGTACATCATAACACACACACACACACACACATATACATATATGTGCGCGCTCGTGTGTGTGTGTGTGTGTGTGTTTAACAGTTTTTGAATGTTTTTAAATGTATATTTTCAATACGTAATTAATCTGACAGGGTACCTGGCTGCTGTGGCCAGCTACTGCTCTGCAACATTATTAGGCTTGATGAGGCCGTCAGGTCCGTTTATGAAGGAACATCACCCTCCCAGAAATCACAGGCCGGTTGGTCCAGCATGGTTGACTTTTATCTTAGATACTGTCGTAACCAGGAAAGGGAGTAAAGCAACAAGGTCTCCGTTTCGCGTAGGAAGGTTTTGTGTAACTATTGAAACCTTGTTGCGATTTATGGTATCCTTTTTTTTTTTTCAGTGTACCACACATGTCGGAATACCAATTGTGAGCTTAGTTTGCCCCGGATCGTGCGGTGCCCTGCTGGGAGAAGATATCTAGAGGGAAAAATCAGGGGCGGATTTACCATTTTCGAGTCCCCAAGCTAAAGTATCTTTGAGGACTCCATTTTTTACTGGCAACAATATCATTTTTGAGATTGGAGATTGTAACTTTTTTTATTCAAAATTAATTTGAAGATTTTAAAAACGCCATGAAATAATGATTTTTTAAATATTAAATTTACAAATTGATATCAATCATCAATAATATAATATTTATGTCAAATTAGCTGCAATATATAATTAACGCTTTATTACTATTTAATTAAAAAAACTTACTAAAAATGCCCTTTACGCGATTCTTTGTACACAAAATCAAAAATAGTAAGAAATATAAGTCAAAAATAAATTGCACTTACCGCACTTATGTGGACGCACTTACGTGGACCTGAATTGTCTGCCCCTTTTTATTATTTTAAAATGTTTGTATTCGAATATGCCTAACGTCGGTTATATGAAAAGATACCATTTGAATGAGCCAATTAGAATACTTTGACGAATTTAGACGTCACGGATTTCGTCATGCACTCGACAAGTTCAGAAATCAATACACGCAAATGAAAATGCCGGTCTTAAAATAAATGTTTTAACTCCAAGAGGGTGTTCATCAAATCTATTTAACTTTTATTTATTTACGGGAACTAATTATAAATTCGTATATTTTCATTATTTTTTAGCAAATTTGCAATATTGCTTAATAAGTTTTGAGGCTCCTTCGATTTTAAAGTTCCAAGTTGAAGCTTATTTAGTTTAAAGGTAAATACGCCACTGAGAGAAATAAACGTGTAAGTCGGCGCTGGAGCTCACCAACCAAGGCTGGAGAAATTTACCACCTCCAGACTAACAAAAAACATTCTCTACACTAAAGTGACTAATGTCCATAGCAAATGATGTGCCAGGAAGTATCGATTAATCAACCCCTAACAGTACCTCGAAACCCAATGGGATTTTGGGCATTACCCGGAGCTACCCGGAGGACCTCGGAGGTCGGAGCTCACGTGAGCACTGGGCCCAGGAGCTCCTTATACTTTGCGCAAAACCTGCAAAGTGGGAGGTCCATCGGCCTACTTCTCTCACCCTCCCCTCCCGGTTCCCTACACTTCAATTTATATTCAGTGCCCTGTGAGAGATCATCACCTGAATGCGGATATTCAATCGGGAGCTTCGCCACAACTTACACTTTCGGTATTGCAGATCCCGACTCCACAGATATCCGCGTCCCAGCTGATCTGACAGAAGACTGATCTGACAGCTGATCTGTCAGACTACGCAGCGATATGCGTCGCGAGAAATGTGCAAAGAGAGATGTGGAAAGAAGCCGGGAAGGCTGCGATCACACTCCAGAAAGAGGTCATTCGATGTCTCCAAATGCTTTTTTGTGCCATAACCCCTTCAAGCCGAGAACCTTGGCTGCAGAGTTGGCTGTGAGATCACCTGAGAGCACCATTTGTTGTTTTATTGAATGCTCTTGTGTAATTTTAAGCCGTAAAATCCTTCTTTTGTCACCGTGTTAGTAAATTATCTGTATTGTGAGTTTGAATTGACAGAAAATAAATACATTATTGCATCGTATCATTTATTTAATTCATTATCATTTATTTATTTATATATTAAACGTAAAGTTAAAGACTATTTGTGACGTATGGGAGAGAAGAACAACTTGTGCCAGTTTATTCACTTTCGGAATCTCTGCTCTTGCTACAAGTTGAATTGCAAAAAAATAATGAATGATTAAATAATTCATAATAA
Organism: Teleogryllus occipitalis; assembly: GCA_011170035.1. NCBI lineage: Eukaryota > Metazoa > Arthropoda > Insecta > Orthoptera > Gryllidae > Teleogryllus > Teleogryllus occipitalis. The sequence goes on from BLKR01011644.1 coordinate 20,080, forward strand.
ATTCACCATTAATAAATTCATTCAAAAATAAGAAATATGAATTATAAAAACAATGCATTAGGTTTTAATCAACTATTTCAAAATACCCCTTCAAATTATTATTGTACTCTCAATGATATACAAGTAAGGATACTGGAATGAAATGCGTGTGTGTACGTGACGTGTATGCGCGTGCGGATGAGATTGCCTGCCTCTACGCACGGGGACGAAAATGAGACCCACGCTATTATTTTAAGCGCTCTTTCTTCTATCCGACCAATAAATTTGAAGAAAACATTTGGAGAGCAGAAACGAACTTTGGACACTTGAATGAGCAGGTCTCTGATGAAACCGCATTAAAACATTTAGAAAAGCGGCCCCGCCCCCCAGCGCTCGCGGAGGCGCTCTGCGCTCCCGAATCCTCCGACGCTTGATTGATTAGTAATTCCGGGCGCGTCAACTACTCAGGTCATTAGTCCCGTAAGTGCATGTTTTTCATGATCTTCCTTCACTGGATGGCGAGATCCGGCGCCGCTCTACCGTCGACTAGCGGTTTCCCCAACCAGGTATCTCCCACCAGCGGGGGGAACCGCCCCAGCCGAGACAAGTTCTAAGTCCCCGACCGGCCTTCCGGCATGTGCGCTAGTGTAGTGCACATTACTGTGTGTAAAGGGTGAGGATAGGATAAGGAAGAGGAAGAAAGATCGCGCGCGGTCCGCGTCCCATTTGTTAGTGTACTGCTCCGGCATTCGCCAGGTGTTGATCGGAGAAACCGCAGAAAACTACTGATGAGAGCAGCCGGTCGTTAGAATTCTCCTCCAGACAGCGATTGAATTCGACTGAGCTGAAAAGCTAGAGTCGCAAATCCTGCCACTGCTGGGGCTCAACATCCCGGACAGAGGCACTGCAGTGACATCATTTGGTGTACTGAGCCACCGCTCCCAGTCGTCCCAGGCGAGAGGCTTGAAAAATGTAAATTTTTTGACTTGTCTCTCACGTCGGTAATATTTACATTATTTGTGATTTATTCACATTATTGTTTTAAGAGTACAGGTTCTTTAAATAATGTCAAATAAAGTTACTCGAAAACTCAAAAGTTTTCTGTGAAACTGAGCTCAAAATTCCGCATTTTCAGAAACGGTTAAACGCAATTTTCTAAAAAATTGTTGCAAATTTTTTCTTCAAACAGATATGGCAACAGATGTGAGATCAGTAATGGCACTGTCTAATATGACATAAAGTTTATTTTGGTATATTGTTTTGTTTTTCAAAAATTACGCAAATGTAATTTTTTTAAATATCTCTCACGCCGTTAATATGCTCGTTTCAATGGATTTGTATACATTATTGAATTTGTGAAAGGAAGTTCTTCAAATCACTTCAAATGAAGTTTTTCGAAAACTCAATACATTCTTGTGAATAAGACCTTCAAATTTCGCCTTTACAGTAACGCTTAACGCCGTTTTCTTAAGGACGGCTCCAAATTTTTCAATGAAAATTGCTATTTTTAGACTTCCTTAATATTCTTAAAATAATATTTCGGTTCTACTATTTGGAAACAGAAAAGTTGAGAAAATGTGAAAAAAATGTATTTTGGGCGGTGACAGATGGCAGCTGGCAAGATGAGGCAAGACCGTAAAGCCAGTCCAAACCAAGGAAATTAGAAAACTTTACTAGGAGAACATTAATGCTATTCTGTATCATCTTTAGTTACTTTCTCGTATACATACGTACTATTTACGGGAGTAATATACGTAGTATACAGAAACTTAAGCAATGGTGCGGAAAATCAATTTTGAGATTTCAACGGAAATAGACGTTTTGAGGTCGCCTGATACCCAAAAAGTTGTTATTTTCAAAACGTCCGTCCGTCCGTCCGTCCGTCCGTCCGTCCGTCCGTCTGTCCGTCTGTCCGTCTGTCCGTCTGTCCGTCTGTCCGTCTGTCCGTCTGTCCGTCTGTCCGTCTGTCCGTCTGTCCGTCTGTCCGTCTGTCCGTCTGTCCTTCTGTCCGTCTGTCCGTCTGTCCGTCTGTCCGTCTGTCCGTCTGTCCGTCTGTCCGTCTGTCCGTCTGTCCGTCTGTCCGTCTGTCCGTCTGTCCGTCTGTCCGTCTGTCCGTCTGTCCGTCTGTCCGTCTGTCCGTCTGTCCGTCTGTCCGTCGGTCCCGTCTGTCCGTCTGTCCGTCTGTCCGTCTGTCCGTCTGTCCGTCTGTCCGTCTGTCCGTCTGTCCGTCTGTCCGTCTGTCCGTCTGTCCGTCTGTCCGTCTGTCCGTCTGTCCGTCTGTCTCTCCGTCTGATTGTCCGTCCGTCTGTCTGTAATCAAAACTAGCACCTAAACTACACGTACGATCTTTTCTAAATTGAAGAAACGCCTATTTGGCTCTAGTTGAAGCTTTAAAATTTTAAAAAATATTCTTTGAAATTTGGGGGTACTTTACATGAAGACCCCCAGACGTTTTCAAAATTTTCTCAAAAACGGCCCCAAAATTATTCGTTAAATTTATTGATAGAATAGAGTAAAATATACCATAAAAGTGGCATATGCCCGATTTTCGCGGTTAACTCTGAATTTTCGAAAATTGTAAAAGTTTCAATTTTTTGGCGTCTTCCTAAAATTACAAAATTAGAGATAGAGATTTTTGCTTCAAATGAAATTTGTTGCTCATAATTAGTTCTTTTAATAATATCATGTAGATATTTTTGAAAATTTCAGTAGTTTTCACGCAATATGGCGTGCAATATTTGCAATTTTAGAAAATTACAAAAACAAGATTTTCTCAAAAACTGCTCCAATTTTTTTCTTTAATTTTTTGGTATGGATAGTGCTAAATGTACTGTATAAGATGACGATAAACGCCATATTGCTCTATTCTTTTGTTTTTTCAAATATTACAACAATGTAATTTTTTTACTTGTCTCTCACGTCGGTAATATTTAAATTTAATGCAATTTCTTCACGTTGGTGTATTTATGAGTGCTTTAAATAATGTCAAATACAGTTTCTCGGAAACTAAACAGTTTTCTGTGAAAATGATCTCAAAATTCCGCATTTTCAAAAACGCTCAACCGCCATTTTCTCAAAAATGGCTCCAAATTTCTTCTTCAAACTTTTACAATGGATAGTGGTAATGGCACTATTTAGAATGACGTAAACATGACGTGTTTATTTTGGTGTATTGTTTTGTTTTTTCAAACATTACGCAAATGTAATTTTTTTAAATATCTCTCACGCCGTTAATGTGCACGTTTGAATGGATTCGTATACATTATTGAATTTGTGAGTGGAAGTTCTTCAAATTACTTCAAATGAAATTTTCGAAAACTCAATAAATTCCTGTGAAAGAAATGAAGAGCTTCAGAATGCCCATTTACAGTAACGCTTAACTTTTTTTTCTTAAAGACGGCTCAAACTTTTGCAATGAAAATTGCTATTTAGGACAAGGTTTTTAGTATTTTTTAATATTCTTAAAATAATATTTCGGTTCTACTATTTGGAAACCGAAAAGTTGTGAAAATTTCAACAACAAAAAAATGTACTTTGGGCGGTGATAGATGGCAGCTGGCAAGAAGGAAGAGCAAGACTGTACAGTACCAGCCCACACCAAGGAAATTAGAAAACTTTACTAGAAGAAAGTCTGTGCCATTCTGAAGCACCTCTAGTTCGTCGCTAATTTGTTCCGGCAAAAAAAAAAAAAGTCGCTCAATTGACCCTGCTATTAAAGATTCGGCTAAGTTGATATCAAGTGATCAATCGCGAACTCAAGAAAACAAAGAAATTAGAGAGATAAATGAAAAAAAATATATGGGAATTTGTCGCTTTTTTGTTGCTCAAGAGTTCACAAACAAGTAATTTTGTTGTTCTTCAAATAATACCAGAAATGCAATCTTGCGGAAACGCGGTGCCAACTTGCTGTCAAGTTAGCACACAAGCGACGAAATTTCGTTTTTGGGCACTCTTGCGCAACAAAAAAGCGACTAATTCCTATGTTGTTATTTTTTATTTATCTTTGAAACTAATGGTTTTCTTGTAATCGTCACTTTTCCTGATTTGAATTTGATGAAAATTAGCATTATTTAAAAAGCACAAAATTTCTTTTTTGGGAGCTCTTGAGCAACAAAAAATCGACAATTTCCGAGATAATTATTTGTTATTTATCTCTGTAATTTCTTTGTTTTCTTGAGTTTGAGATGCTAACTTGATATCAACTTAGCCGAATCTTAAAAACAGGGTAAAATGAAGAGCAACAAAATTTTTTGCGTAACAAATTAGCAACAAAAAGCGACAAATTTTGAGTCTAATTTCAATATTTTTTCTTCAACTTTGCTATGCTAACTTTACGGAGCTAACGCACGGACGAGTGGGAGAGCGCTCCAGAAACTGTGAGTCAGGGGGCGAGGACAGGCGCACAAAGGCGCAGCGGCGGCGATGGTGTAACGGTTAGCGTATCGGGTTAGCGTAACAGATACGGTTAGCATATCTGTTATACCCAAGTTCGCGGGTTCAAACCCGATCGAAGCCGTGGATTTTTAAGGGCGAAAAAATCCTTTCTTCGGAGGAAAAATAAAGCAGGCTTTCCCATGTTAGTAGATTTACTGCATGTAAAAGACCCTCAAGCCTAAATGCAGCCTCTGAGCTAAATTCAAATTGTCTGTTCCGTTCTTTCTTCCGTAGTAGGTGAAAGGAGTGTAACGAAATTTGCGTGGTCAGACGGAAGAGCAGGCCTCATGGCCTGAGTCTCGCCACGTAAATTAAGCATTCATCCATTCAAAGGCGAGCCGACGCCTGTGGGTGGTTGGCGCTTTAGAAGGGACGCGCGAAGAGTCGTAAAATATTGCACTCCAAATGGAATGCCGACAAAATTCATTGTTGGCTGCCGTTAACAAGTGTTTAGCTAGTGAAGCTACAAACGCACATACTTCCTCTCATTATTTATAACTGTTCCGCTATATTATACCACTACATGAACCTGCAAGTGTTTTCAAGCAGAAAAAAGTTTGCTCCGAGATCCGAACTTAGATCCCCAGAGTTAACGTACCATCACACATCTCACAACGCCACAGAAGCGCCCGTTGGGTCAAACTCGAACAGACGGATAAAAACGTAAATGCTCGCTTCATGCGCACTCATAAACTACTCTTTAAAAAAATAAAAATATCCGTTTGAAACTCTCAAAGACTCGAGTTTGTTCAGATAGGTCAGGGAATGTCAATTATAAACAAAATCGGCTGAACGGTTTAGGCGCTAACGTTAACCACAATCGGACGGACGGACAAACAGACGTTTTGCCGTCAATCGATTTTTCGGTATCAAGCACCTACAAAACAGATTCTGGCTACGCCACGTGAGTCAATTTCTTTTTCTATATTTATCAACTATATTTATCCACTTTTTCGTTTCTGGAGCAATAAGAGTTTTTCTGCCGAAACTTCGCCGTTTCCGGCGCACGATTACATAACTTACGAAGTCCTACCTTCGTAAGGGCGAGAAAGTAAAAGGCCGCGCGCAGAGGGGGCGTCGGCGCCGGGCGGCAGGAGAGCGGCGAGGATCAAGGCGGCGCCCGCGACAAAGGGCCGACGACTGCGCGAAGGGGCGCCAGCGGGCGGCCGCGTCAGGGCGGCGCGCGGACGGTCGAAACGCTACTAGCGTTCCGGTTTTGTGTTTTTTTCTAGTTCCGTTTAAAGAAAACTAGTGGTGCTAAAACAGCACGGACTTTTCCGCCCGTATTTTCATACAAAAAAAAGGTGAAAAGTACTCAAATTTTCGAAAAATTATTTATGATCGTATTTCAAAATCTATCTTTAAGAAACAGACTTCATTAAGGGAAAAAATCTCTATCTTTAGTATTTTAGTTGCGGAAGAAAATTTTGAACTTTTGTAATTTTCGAAAAATCAGGGTTTTCAACGAACATGAGACCTACATCATTCTCTTAAAAGTCCTTCACATTGTCCAAGAAAACATTTTAATCGGAAACGGAGCCATTTTTTTATTGGAAAATTGTCCCCGGAGCTTGTGACTCACCCACCCAGCCCCCAAAAATTAAAATACCGGTTTCAAATTGAAGGGGCCGGGACATCAGCCAGATCAATTGGGGAGTATCAATTTTGAAGAAAATCAACTGAGCAGTTTAACCGCTAGCGTTGTTCACAGACGGACGGACAGACGAACAGACGGAGGGACAGACGTTTTGCCGGCATTCGATTTTTCGGTACCAAGGCCCACATAACATGGATTCTGGCTACATTATTATTAGAGGATTTTTTTTTTCTAAATTTAGCAACTGGATTTATCCACTTTTTCGCTACCAGGGCCCTGTAAAAAAGTTTTTTTCTGTAGAAAATGTTCGCGCAGAATGATATAACTTTAATTTAATACTCTACTCCGTAGCGAGAAAGTAAAAATTAAGAAACTGCTTATCACACTTCACTGCTCATCTTATAACTTCACTCAGTTCTGTAACGCTGTTTAGTGTCTAACTAAGGCAGCGAGCGCCTAAATGTCAGTTAACAAATGAAACTGTAGAAATACGTCCGAGGAAACTCGCTCCAAATATTGCTCAGCTTTCCTCCAACTTTCCTCCAAATATTGCTCAGCTGAGACACAGTCATCCAATCCGGACTTTTAATATCATAAACTAAGTTGTAACGAAGCTCGCGGCTGGATAACCGCATTCCAACTGATCGTTGTCAATTTGTCCCACGTTTTAACGAGAATATACTAGCAGTAACGTTGGGCACAAAACATTCAGTTCCGATCTTTCTTTTTGTTCCGTTCCGCGATCTGGAGACCGCCGTGGCGTGACCGCCGAATCTGGGCATGGTAGCTTCCGGCTCTGCAGTTATCGCGAACGAACGATAGAGATACAAGGCCTGTTATCGGGACGCACCCCCGCATCAGCGGATAAAAGGGGAAATGATGGATAACGAATGCTGGAGGCGACTCTCGACATCGATTGGCGCTCAAACTCGTAGCGTTGTGACTACCAGGTGGCATGACCTATCGAATAAAGCCACGCATTTCTGCATTTTGGCATGGTCCAGTATGACGAACAGTAGATGGATCCTGCTTAGTTTAGCTCGGAGCCAGGATTACCGAGTTTCTGCAGCGACTGACCAGGAAGTCCTAAAGTTCGAGGCCGGACGGTGGCGGATTTTCAACTCTAGCTATACAACTAGATCGAATTCAGCCGCTGCCTAGAGGAGAATTCTTGAGGCCAGCTGCTCTGATCGGTAGTTTTCTGTGGTTTCCCCCAATAACACCAGGCAAATGCCGAAGCTGAACCTTAACAAAAGGGCCACGGACCGCGCGCGATCTTGTTCTAACCTCTTTCCTTACACACACACACACACATACACACACGTTTCCTGTACACTCACAACATATCCACGCATTCGGGAGACCAGTTGGGAGCTTAAACCTTGTGTCGGCTGAGACGGTACCATGCTGATATCGGTACCCTGCTTGCACTGGCGGATTCAGGGGGCCATGGGTGCCATGCCCCTCTCCCCAAAAGGCCTAGAGTTTTCGTTCATTTTCTTTTTTTGACGAAATTGATTTAAATATTCATTTATGTTCGAATTATTGAATTAAACTATAATATTGTATATTAATATACACAATATATATTTAAAAAAATAAGGTATTCTGCCATGGCTTCGTTTAGAGATTCTACAGAACCGATTGTAGTATTTTTTTCCTTTAAATGAAAGAATGTGATCCCCAAAATGTGTTATCATATATTGTTTGTGTTGATTCACCAACGTTTATGGTGTAAATTAATTAATTAAACCATTCTTTAATAGTACGTTAATCAATAGTGTTTTTTTTCAAAGAGCGGCTGCTTCATGGTGGCGCTGCTTGATGCTTTATCTTGATTGTTGAGATTTTTTTCAATTCGTCAAGGTTTTGTTTCAATGTAATAATTGCATTGTGACACAGTTTGCATGTATTTGCTTTTGTGGTGTATTTTGTACAGAACATTCGGACATTCGGACATAAATAAATAAATAAATAAACATTCGGACAGTGAGTTTTGCTCGGTTGTACTGAAGTAGTGAAGTTGTTCACAGGTTATGTCGAATTCCGAATCCTTGCCCACCCGCCCCAAAAGACGCACACGTACATTAACTGGACGCAGGGAAAGAGAAAGTCAGCATAGATGTCGTGATAGTGAGGTCATTTCGTTTTCTGTTGGGTCGTTGTCTATGAAATGTCAGTTTTATTCTGATTTGTACTTCCCATGTGAGAGAAATTCTGCAAACCAGTTTACTCTGTGTTGCTTAAATGGGAAAATAAGTTTCCCTTCGACCAATAGGCCAGAAGAAATCAAACAGTTGCTTATAGGAGATGATGACACATCAAAAAACTTTAGAAATAATAACCGTCAGTATTATAGTGCTCTTTCTTTTGTGTAATTTGGTGCCGATATTACATGCCTCCTGGTCATGGGCCATGCGTGTTCAAAATTTAGGGAACTCCACATCACAGAATATCTTCGTTGTACCTTGAAGATCCAAATAATGCAACGTATTGTGAACATTTGTCTGGGCACAGTATTCTCTTTTAAATGCTGCAATTTGCAAGTCGATATATTTATCAAATAAAGAGGAAACTGATTATATACAAATCATTTTTGAATGTGCATTACGTCGAAATGAGTGTTTCTGATTTTCTATCAAAGGGATGTTGAGCAACCGAATAGGTAGAAAATAAAAAATATTTATTTTGTGTTTTGAAAAATCACATGAGTAGAATCACACATCACAATATTTACATAAGTATAGAAATTTCTAAATGGACGTATATAAACTTTGAGTTAATATTTTCAATTCAATTTATCATTCAATAAGTCAGGATCATCTTTCTAAAACTGTTAATTTGATGATTTCATTGTATAATATTCAAATCAGAGCTAAAAGCATCATGTGCTAAATCTACGCATTGTTAATACATATTTTTAAACAACATTAATATATTTAATATACATTTAAAATGCTTTTTAGATTGGCGAACATTTCAATGAAATTTCATGAATTCCTAAATGCTTGAAAATAAATACTTGTAAAATTAAATTATTGTAGCGCGTAAAAATATAACAAACTCACGTACTTGGTAAAATGAGTTGATACTACTAAAAGAAAGCAAAACAGATGTTATAACAATTCAAAGAGATTTAGCGTTTGTTTACAGTTTAGTAAATATCAATGCTCTAGCATTTTCCAGTGAAAATACGTAGAACAAACTTGGTGGTCTAGTTCAACCTTCAGCTTTCCCAACCCAGACTACATTTCAGTATCGTCAGAGTTCGAAGGTGGTTTGTTGGACGGTACTCTCCATTCTACGAAACTGCCGAAACCTTGAATTTTGCA
>BLKR01011645.1:0-7500 GCA_011170035.1 Teleogryllus occipitalis
ATTGGAACTCTGAACTTGTGATGCAATCGCGCTCTATTGATTGATTGGTTGATTTATGATTCCAGGCATGTCAACTTCTAAGGTCATTAGTCTCATACGTGTAGTGCAAGTTTTATTGCGGAAGGCTGCCCGCTAAATGGTGAGATCCGGATACGATTTACCATCGACTAGCGGGGTCCTTTCTCGCCAGGCGGGGCATCTCCCACCTGTGGGGCACCGCCCCTAGCCGGGACAAGCTCTAAGCTCCCGACCCGTTCTCACGGCGTGTGTGGTGATAAGCATGTTAGTGTAGAAGTGTGTAAGGAGTGAGGATACGACTAGGAAGAAGACCGAAAGATCCGTGGCTCGTTTATTAGGATCCTGCTCCGACATTTACCTGGTACTGATCGGAGAAACCACGGAAAACTACCGATCAGAGCAGCCGGCCGCTAGAATTCTCCTCCAGACAGCGATTGAACTCGACCTAGCCGACAAGCTAGTGTGGAAAATACTGCCACCGTCGAGCCTAGGACCTCCCGGTGAGAGGCACTGCAGTGACATCAGTTGATGCCCTGAGCCATCTTGTCTGGTAATCGCACTCGAAGAGCATCAACTGTCACCAATTGGCGGCATCACAATATATGTAAGAGAGAAACTTCCCGGCAGAGACCAATTTTATTTATTTATTTATGTATTTATTTATTTATGTATTTATGTTATTTATTTATTTATTTATTTATTTATTTATTTATTTATTTATTTATTTATTTATTTATTTATTTATTTATTTATTTATTTATTTATTTATTTATTTTTAAATTTATTTATTTATTCAAAAACAGTCAAAGACTGTATGTGACGTATGGGGGAGAAAATCATCTGCGCACGCTTTCTTGAGTTTTAGAATCCCTTTCCAACAATTTAACTATTAATAATTGAAATAATAATAATAATAATAATAATAATAATAATAATAATAATAATAATAATAATAATAATAATAAAATTTAAGAAAGCGAGAGATTAACATTTCAATAACCAGATATTTTCGTTGCATAATTATAGATAACTTATTTGTAACGGTAAACGAACGAACAGATTTGATTTTTCTGTATTGCTAACAAGATAGAAACTCACCCTAAGCTCTACTACCACTACAAGCAAAAGGAAAGCTCAACAAAACGTGCGCATAGTGAAGCTACATTTACGTCCAGAAGCAAATCAACTAGCCATCTCAGCATTTGCTCAGTGGGCCAGGGAAACTGATGTAAATTAATTCATTATACTATATCATTGTTTTGTTAAAGTAAACATTATTTTTCTTTTTGACGATCAGTACAGTCTCTGTATAGAAACAGTTTTACAGCAGAAAAGATTTTACTTGTAAGTTAAATTTGTGTACCAATTTTAATTGTTTAATTTCATCTGGCAATGCGTTGTAAAATAACGTACTACATTTATTGTATGTGGATTTCTTGTCGTGAGCTGTTAATACTGACACTTGACGAACATGATTTCTACGTCGAGTGTTGTAACTATAAATATCAGTATTACATTGAAATATGTTCCCACAGTTAAGCAATTCAGTTCTGGCAAATAAAAGTAGTAAATAAATAGGCAAGGCAATGGTAAGATTCCAAGCTGAATTAAAAGAGGCTTGCTGGGATCACGTGGATGGCATTTTTTCATTATTCGGATAATTTTCTTTTGTAATCTAAATGTCTGGGCACTAAAGGATGAACTTCCCTAGAATATTATGCCATATCTCAGGCGAGAATGGACATTTGCAAAATACACACAATGAGCTGCATGAAGGCTGACACAATTAGAAAGAATTCTGAATGCATAACATAATGAGCTTAATGTAGTGTTTAATTATGTTATATGTACGTTCCATTTGAGTTTTAATTGAATTGAGAGACCTAAAAATTGCTACCTTAACAACAGCTAATTGCCTATTGTTCATTTTCAATGGACGATTGCCGACTGCATACGATTGCCGATTTGAAACGCAAAATTGCATGAGACAGTTTTTCCTTCGTTAACTATTAATTTGTTATTATAAAACCAGTTTGAAATTTCTGAAATTGTACTATTTATTGTTTCTTTTTTGCAAAGAACATTCGTGTCATCGGCAAACAGAACTGTTCTTCCATTTTTAATAGGTGAGGGCATATCGTTTACGTACAACAGTAAGATTATTACCACATTACCAACCATTATAAGAAATGCGAACACTAACACAATAAATAATACACGTATGACTAGATTGTTTACAAAAAGTAAAATAAAATTATTCATTTATTACTTGATGCAGGAGTCATGGGAAACGGTTTATAATACTGTTGGTACAAACGACAAATATAATTCCTTTTTTTTTCAACTCTTTAATTTAATTTTAACACTTGCTTTCCTTTTGAAAAAAGAAAATTAAATATTTCACGGAAAAGAAACTCTTGAATAACACAAGGGATTAGGACATCTCGTAAAAGTAAGGAGATTCTTTCTTTCATTTCTAAACGTCATAACGTATGTCAAGATTTCTTCATCTACTTTAAAAAGTACAAATCATTGTTAAGAAAAGTCATAAGATAGGTTAAAATCGTGAAACACGATCAGGGTATTTTGAACTCAAATAACAAAACAAAAGAAATGTGAAATATAATGAAAACTACTGCCAAATCAACTAGAAACATTGTAGAAAATGTTGTTTTACAATATAACGATATAAATGTGAACGATCCGGCAACAGTGGCTAGTCTCTTTAACCAATACTTTTCGAGAATTGCTGCCGATCTCACCCACGAAATTCGATGTTTCATCTCACCGATGAAAATCGATGCCGGTCTTCAGCCACGAAATTCGATGTTCGTTTCCGAAACTTCTTCCTATGAAATTTTCAAAATAATCGGTAAACTAAAAAATAAATATTCGTCCGGTTTAGATGAATTCCCGGATTCTTTGTTAAATACCTGTGCGTATGCCATTATATACCCGTGAACGCACATATTTAATGCATCCTTATACACCGGAACGTTTCCAGATATTTTCAAAACAGCCAAAATTAAGCCGCTCTTCAAAAAAGGCAACAAAAATGAAATTCATAATTATCGGCCCATTTCTCTTCTATCAGTTTTTTCAAAAATATTAGAGAGACTTTTTTACGTACGAATGGAAACCTTTCTCAGTAAACACGACGCGCTTTCAGATTGCCAACATGGATTTAGAAAATCAAAATCAACGGAAACAGTCATATCAAAATCAAAATTAACGGATACAGCCATATCAAAATCAAAATCAACGAATACAGCCTCACACGCAACCAATCTTTATAATTGAGGCCTCTAAAGAAAGAGAATTTCACGGAGACGCGACCTTCAAACTTGGCACTTGGCATTCGGCCTTCAAAAATATGAAGGATAAAAAAAACGCACCTAAATGTTAATGTCAAATGCAACCCACAACACTCGTCGGCATTCTTTTTTTGAACCTATATAGTTAAATAACTTAAACGAAACGTTCCCTAGCACGCTTCGTTTACGAGTCTTAAAAACCTAAAACATTAAACGGGCCTTAAAAACTAAAACGTATCGTAAACTTCGTTTTTCAAACTAACGTTTCTCGTCTCGTAATTTTTCAAAGTAACGTTCCTCACACCGTAATCTCTAGGATGAGATAGTTCTGGATATTCAATTAAATTTTTTCCAGGTCGGCGCTTATCCATTCTACAAAGAACAATATTTCTGTCTTTGTTGTTGGTGGTCATCCTTGTGATGACACGCTTAGAAGGCTTAGATTCCTCCACCTTATATTTACGCTTTCTGTATAGACCTTGCGCAGACTGACAAGGTTTATTTGCATAATCATTAATTCAGGATTTTCTCTCGCAGCAACCACTAGAAGTACTATTAACAGTTGCTTGATACCGATGAAGATTGTTTCTTATGCGTGTAGTGAAAACATTAATTTGTCGTTTTGTCGAGGTCTACAAGCGCTGTGTACCTAATTGTGGAGGGATGTAGGTGTACAGTGAAGAGTGAAAACGTGTCTTGAGGTTTGGTTTGTGTTTTACCTGTACCAGTATTTTCGTTATCAACAGTGATTCGATGAAATTTTCAAGTCAGCATATTCAGTCACATAGCTTTTTCGAGAGTTTAAAGCTTTTTTTTTATATTTTTGTGACTATCACAAAAAGCTAACTGTAGAATAGTATTGAATAATCACTTCAAATTTTTTTAAGGAAGTGTTGTGATTTGTTCCAAGAAATCTCGTGATAACACGGAATAAATTTTTAATTGTAAGTTTCTTTGAAACATAAATTGCATTGTTTTTTATTTTTATTTCATATTGTGTTAGTACATTGGAAGTTACCTTTATATATATTTTTAAACAAATAAACACGTTTCCTTAACAACTTTCTTTTTTGGAAAGGAAATAAGATAGGGAAGGGTGTGGGGTTTAACACGCGAGAGTTCTCGCACGAGTACGCGGAGCTAGTAGGGGAAAACGTGTGCTATGGCACCAACTTTTTAAATTAACTTAAGTAAAATAGCTTGAAATAAATGAACAACAAAAATCATAACGCGCTATCCTACAATACTACGTGAATTAATTTAAAAAAGCAACCAAATTTAAAATTATGGAAAGAATAGCGCAAGTCACTCGACAACTGCCAACTATCACAATTTAGGCGCATGATTTAATTGTTGGCGGTAAATGGAAGTCTGCACATCAATACCCAGCTGTAACTCATATTGTAAATAATACACCGTTTGATATTAAACTTAAGGTGACGTTTCACTAAGATATTCAATATGTAAACATGGTTTGAGCAACATTCCCATGTACCGAAGTGAAGTCTTAGCCTACGAAATGTTTCTAATGGTAACTAATGGTATTTATTACACAAATATAAAAATGTTAGTTTTATTGGAGCACCTGGCGGTCCTCTTTACAACTGACTGCGAAGAGAATAGACAATAGACAAATATAATAAATGTTAACGGTGGATTACTTCTTAGTAAACTAGTGGTGCTGAAGTATCACGTACTTCTCGCCCGTATTTTCATGTAAAAATATGGGAAAACATGGTCAAAATTAAAACATCGGTTTCAATTTCAATGGGTCGCGATATCAGTCAGATCTATTGGGGAATATCAATTTTGGAGAAAATCGGCTTAACGGTTTAGCAGTTTAGCGTTGTTCACAGACGGACGGACTGACTGACTTTTGCCATCATTCGATTTTTCTATATTAAGGATCCACAAAACATGGATTCTGGCAACACAACATGATAGAGGTTTTTTTCTAAATTTAGCAATTTGATTTACCACTCTTTCGTTACCTGGGCCATGTAATAAAGAGCTTTTTTGCCGAAAACTCGCCGTTTATTTCGCGTGGCGTTACATAACTTTCTCTTTACTCCGTAGGGCGAAAGTAAAAGCAAGGGATCATTGCCTCCCTACGGGCTTGGAGACGCGTTGCATCAATGTAGACGGAACAAATAAAAAAGTGTTATAGAACTATCACAGTTAGTCGCATCAACGTCCTAAACAATTTTGTTTTATTAATTGAAACGTTGATTTTCAATTGACGTCCATTACAGTTAAAGATAGGTTTGTATTGTCTCCAATATATAATTTGTAAATAATTTATACAATAATAATAACAATAATAACAACAATAATAATAAATAATTACTTTTATTTTAGGATTTTAATAAACTCGATAACATTTCTCAGTTACCTGTAACTGTCTCTCCAAACATTCGTACATCTCAAATGAGTAAAATGGAGGCACGTTAGCGATAAAGCACGATTTCCTGTCATCACTACAACCTAAGGTCCGAACGTGGCGTTCGAGGACGCGGAAGCTGGCGAGGATGACAAGTACACTAGTTACTGAGGACCTTTACTGTGTAATATTGATATTTTGAAGGGTTCGTATCTTATTATCGCGTTCGCCACGAGTACTAAAATTTTGTACAATGTCTTTGTATTTTTTGGAGAATACAATGTCGTTGGTCTCGATTATGTTTAATTTAACACAAGGGAACGTTTGCTTTTGAGAGTGAGGGAGATTCCTCATTCTCATTTTTTTACCATAATGTCTATGTATGAACAACTAGCAAGGGATTTGATGCTAAAATTTGTTGATTAATGTATAATAAATTAATACTTCATTTTCATAATTATGTTTTATTTATAGAGTGACTTCGTCTGAATATAAAATTCAAGAGAATGCGACTGCCGAACTTCACTGTGCTACAAATTACAATCCAATGCCAGAAAAGGAATTACTAGACGAAAATAATGCCCGATTGGAAAAAATATTTAATTTTGTGAGCTCAGTTAATAAAATGAGAGAAATAGGTAAGTAGTTTACTATACTATTTGAGTTCAGATCCCTATGGTATATATACCTACGTGACGTTTTTCATTGTAACACGTCACCTTTTTCATTGATTGATATTTTAAAATTTACTGTTATCATGTGTACATTTGCTTGTATGTAACGTAATTATAATTTTTGGTGAAACTTAAATACCGAAAAATGATTGTATGCGGAGTCACAAATAGCTAAATGAGTCAGATCTGTGCGTATGCTTACATATTAGTATTGAAATATGTTACAGTGACATGAGTGGTTTAATGGCATTCTTGACCACCATTAATGACCAGATCAATTCAGAACTTGAATCGAGACATAAATGTTGCCACTGCAACGTCTCTGATTACGAGGTCCTAGGGTTCGAATCGGGAAGTCACGATGGATTTCCAACGTTAGCGATCAGGGTTAGATTTACTTTTGCAGGGACCTCAGAGCAGTCTTCCTGTGTGGGCTCTTGTAATACAATCCACTCCTTCACTTTTCATTGAATAGGTAAGCCTGACAAAAGAACCACATTTCCAGTTTGTATGCATAAAACAGCAAGGAACAAGATCTGAACTAAATCACAATTTTCACCCATTCGGTGAATAGATCATGCTCAATTTTGAAAAATCGGATGTGAAATACAAGAAATAATTAACTTTTCCCAACGTAGGTCCACACGAGTCAGCCAGGATTACTTCAGCTTGGTGCGTCGCTCTTTGTTCTCGTGACTTAAAGCTGCTCCGATGTAGCTTCTCCTTGACATAAACTTTGAAAAAGCTTTCATCAGAGTCGAAATCAATACTACGATATTTTCAGGAACTTGTGAACATGTGTGTTTTGAAAACCAAAACGCTCGTTCCAACTTTGCACACTTTTTGCTTCGCCACAAGAATTGCCTCAGGAATACTCCGGTTTCACATCAGAAATGTCCATCTTGAACAGCTGTAAATCACGTAGACCACAAGCCTTCACAACACCGCTGTTAAGGAACATACACTTGTCTTCCTCAGCACAAAAAGTCGAGCTTTTGTCTAGAGCCGCACTTACAGGGAATTCCTTTTTGAACTTATGATACACTTAAATAAGGCCCAGAAATAGACGGAAAATCATATTTTTAATTATGAGCTCTATAACATTCTAATTACG
>BLKR01011645.1:10000-29415 GCA_011170035.1 Teleogryllus occipitalis
GAGGACGGACGGCTGGAAGGACGGACGGCTGGAAGGACGGACGGCTGGAAGGACGGACGGCTGGAAGGACGGACGGCTGGAAGGACGGACGGCTGGAAGGACGGACGGCAGGAAGGACGGACGGCTGGAAGGACGGACGGCAGGATGGACGGACGGCAGGAAAGACGGACGGCAGGAAGGACAGACGGCAGGAAGGACGGACGGCAGGAAGGACGGAGGAAAGGACGGTCGGAAGGAAGGACGGACGGATGGACGGACGGATGGACGGACGGAAGGACGGACGGAAGGACGGACGGAAGGACGGACGGAAGCAAGAACGGACGGAAGCAAGGACGGACGGTAGCAGAGAAGGCCGGAAGCAAGGACGGACGGAAACAAGGACGGACGGAAGCAAGGACGGACGGAAGCATGGACGGACGGAAGCAAGGACGGTCGGAAGCAAGGACGGTCGGAAGCAAGGACGGACGGAAGCAAGGACGGACGGAAGCAAGGACGGACGGAAGCAAGGACGGACGGAAGCAAGGACGGACGGAAGCAAGGACGGACGAAAGGAAAGACGGACGGAAGGAAGGAGGGTCGGAAGGGCGGAATGAAGGACGGACGATAGGACGGACGGTCGGATAGATTGTCGAACATGCTATCGGATGGACAGACTGTCGGGCGGTCAGACTGTATGGCGATAAGACAGATGTCGGACGGACGGACAGACTGTCGGACGGACAGATACACACACTGACAGGCCGCCGGACACATACACAGGCAGGCTGTCGGACAGACGGAGAGACAATGTCGGGCGGCCAAACGGACAGACTGTCGCACGGAATAGCAGTCTGACTGTCGGTCGGTCAGGTAGAGTCCGACAAGTGCGTCTGTCCGTCCGACAGGTGTGTCTGTCTGGCAAGTGTGCCTGTGCGTCCGGCAAGTGTCTGCCCGTCCATCCGGCAAGTGTGTCGGTCCGTCCGTCCGGCAAGTGTGTCCGTCTGTGCGGCGAGTGTGTCTGCCCGTCCGGCAAGTGTGTCTGTCCGTCCGGCAAGTGTGTCTGTCCGTCCGGCAAGTGTGTCGGTTCGTTCGTCCGACAAGTCTGTCTGTCCGTCCGTCCGTCCGACATGGCTTGCTGTGTGTCCTTCCGACAGTCCGTCCGTAGAAAACAAGAAGAGTTCGACCGTAGAAAGGTGCAAACGTCAAAAAAGGCCACCAAAGCTAGATGCTTTGGTAATAAGAAAAAAAAGATGGCTGATCGTACGCGGACATATTGAAAAGAGGTGAAAGGATGTGCTGAGCTCAAGAATCTGGATTCAAATGTCATTCAGATCCGTAAGACAGTACGGGGCGATCTTCTTCTACAACTTCGCAGACCCGCAGATTGCCTAACACTGGAGTTCCAGTCTTCAGTAAAGAAAGTTTTGGTCGCAGGCCTCCGTGAGAACACTCACCCACGAAGTGACCATTCAAGAGAAGGTACTGGATGAGATCACTACCAAAGAAAAACCCACAGTGCTTTGTTCGATCAGCTCTTAGAAGCAAAGGATTTACCGGCATCAATAGTGAAATTCCTGAGACCAGCGTGTAGAGGAACACATGAAGCATTAGTCAGTCTCCCGGCCACCGTGGCCAACGACATTTTAGCGACTGATAATGGGAGAATAGGATGGGTAAACTGCCCATAGCGGGAGGGAAAAACCTCTAAGATGTTTCAAATGCTGAGATTTTGGACACAAGTCGAGCATGTAAGAGCCCGCATGTCAGATCACAGTTGTGCATGAATTGCGGAGGTGGTGATAACTTCTCAAAGACATACACGAAGGATCCAAAGTGCCTGCTGTGCATACAAAACGGCAAAGACAGCAAACACGCTATCGGGTGTAACAGAAGTCCTTACCAAAGGGCGCTAAAGGCAATATCGGACAGACTATGAGAATAGTTCAATTAAATCTGAACCATTGTGAAGTTCCTCAGTATAACCCAGCTCAGTCTGTGAGGGAAAGAGAGGCAGATGTCGCGATCCTGTGTGAACAATATAAAAACCGCGACGATTCATTGTGGGTATCCGACCACTGCAACATAGCAGCAATTTGGGCATGTGGGAAACGTTCATTCCGATAAGTAAAACCTCGAGATTAAGTTGGATACACACAAACACACACACACACACACAGACACACACAGACAGACACACACACAGACAGACACACACACACAGACAGGGGGTCCAAGGGGATGTGATGCGATTACAAGTCTCTCGGAAGAGAGTCTCCTAGTCTCTCCATCCCAACTCCGTTCTCACCTTCAAGAGGTGGACCCTGTCGAGTTGAGTAACCCGTGCCAAGGCTGTGGTAACCAATCCCACCGACGGTATGGGTCGACCAACAGACGAGAGAAGGGGGTTCTGACAAGTCTCCTGTCGGAATGGCATGTAACTGCCGTACTGGAGCGCCCCGAAAGTATATCGGGATACGGTCTGGTTGGTTACAACCCTGGCCCAGGGTAAAGGGTGAAGCCGGGGAGCCTGTAACCCCTAAGCGACGTGTCCCCAGGTGACGTACAGGGAAGGAATCTCTAGATATAGAGGTCAAGAGGCAATTAAAATACCTCTCACGGACCAACAGGCGGGAAAGGACACCCCAGTCAAAAAACCAATATGGAAGGTCTTTTGGGATCTCAGTTTACGGTGCAGGGTCCCGGATCCCCAGTACCGGCGTATGTTGGGAGTGAGCAAGCGGGCTCCCAGGCGTCGTCAACCAGCGACCGCAGTACTTCAGCAGTGGACCACTGGGCTGCTGTAGTATCCTTTGCTACTAGTGATGATCTTGCGAAACAACAGGCATTGTGTAGCCTTGAGAAGAAAATAACCGAGCTTCTCAATTTTGTTAAGCATCGCCATAATGTTCATGGTGAGATCAAGAAATTGGCGTTTTCGATCCAGACGCACTTTAATGAGGTGGTAGCACTGCAAAAAAGAGGATCACCCAGACCAGATCCTCAGTGCAACAAACCTACTGGGAAAGAAGAGTGCACTCAGACGTCCCCTGAGAAGGTGGCTGCGAGTACTCGTAACGAGAAGCGATCCTTCGCGAAACCGGAACTCCCAGGTGCCCAAGGTAAGGAAGGAGACTGCGAAAAACGCAGATAAAATCCGGGCAGAAATACCTTCTCCGGAAATACCACGAGAACAGCCCGAAGTGGCACGAGAAGAGTCCGAGTGGCAAGTGGTCACTCGTAAGAGAACGCGTAAGCGTTCTAAAACGCGGAAAAGGCCACCCAGACCAGATGCCCTGATGATTAAGAAGAAGGACGACGCGCTGACGTACGCGGACATCCTTAAAAAAATGAAAACTGACCCTGAGCTTAAGGATCTGAGCGAGAATGTCACGCACATCCGGAAGACAGCTGGCGGCGATCTCCTTCTGCAACTGAAGCGGTCTGCCGGAGGGCAAACAACAGATTTTCAGTCCTCTGTAAAGAAGGTGTTTGGATCGGACGCTGATGTGAGGGCTCTCACTCACACCGTGACTATTCAGGTGAAGGACCTGAATGAGGTCACAACTAAAGAGGAAGTGCATAGGGCTCTGGTGGACAAACTTCCCGAAGCCAGTGATCTCCCAGCTACTGTGGTCAAATCCCTAAGACCATCCTATGGTGGAACACAGGTAGCAATAGTCAGCGTTCCTGTTGCGGTGGCTAACAAATTGTAAGCCATCGGTAAAATAAGAATAGGGTGGGTGTACTGCACTCTGCGTGAGAAGAAGGTCCCCCTGAGGTGTTACAGATGTTTGGATTTTGGACACCCCCGAAAAGCATGTAAAAGCTCACATGGCCGGTCCAACTTGTGCATGAATTGTGGTGGTGATGATCACCTTGCTAAGTCATGCACAAATGACGCAAAGTGCTTGCTTTGTGAAGAAAAGGGGAAACAAGGCAGACATGCTACTGGGTGCAGCAGGTGTCCTTCGTACCAAAAAGCGCAGAAAGCAATAACGGATAGAAAATGAGAATTATACAACTCAATCTCAACCATTGCGCAGTCGCCCAGGATATCCTGGCACAGTCGGTTAGGGAATGGGAGGTTGATTTAGCAATAGTATGCGAGCAGTATACTAACCGTGAAGATACAGCGTGGGTATCTGACCTCCACAACCAGGCGGCAATCTGGGCCTGTGGAGAACACATTCCAGCAAGTTATGAGGAGACCCGGAGCTGGATTTGTCTGGGTAAAAATCAATGGAGTTTACATCTACAGCTGTTATGCCTCACCAAACGCGACAATGGATGAGTTTGAGCACTTCCTTGACCGCTTAGTGTACGACGCAAGAGGACGAAGCCCCTTGGTGATAGCTGGAGACTTCAACGCCTGGGCGGTTGAGTGGGGTAGTTCGTCCACTAATGAGCGAGGTCGAACAGTTCTGGCATTCCTCTCCCTTCTGAATGTAGACCTCGCCAACACAGGAGACATACACACCTTCCGCAGAGGGGGCGTGGGATCTGTTGTGGATCTGACGTTCATGTCAGATAATCTTTTGAGAATGGGAGTGTCCTGGAGAGTTAGTGAACACTATACCCATAGTGACCACCAGGCACTTTTGTACGAGGTGAAAAATCAGCGGAGGGATAATTTTGCGCCGAAATATCAGCCAGCTGGGTGGAAAGCAAAAACGTTCGACGAAGAACTTTTCCGACAATGTTTGGAGACGATAGTGCCAACAGGTACCGCAGATGACAAAGCTGGGCAGGTGATGAAATGGGTAACCAAAGCCTGTGATGCGGCTATGTCTAGACAGGGAGCAATCTCTCGACGTTCACCAGTTTACTGGTGGAATGAGGAAATCGCCTAATTACGACGGAGGTGCCTTCGAGCCAGAAGACAGTACCAGAGAGCTCGTGACAGAGACAACTTTCCTCAATTGCAAAAGCAATACACACTCGCTCGAAGCCAGTTGAAGATAGAAATCCGCAAGAGCAAACGTTTATGCGCCAAAACCTGTGTGACGAGGTGGAAAAGGATCCATGGGGTAGGCCGTACAAGACGGTCATGTGTAGGTTAAGACAGCGGCACCTACGTTCTCCAACTTGCCCCAAAATGCTGCTCAGAATTGTGACAGCCCTATTCCCGAGCCACCCCGGTGACTCGGTTAATATAGCGTTATCTGAGCTAGAAATAATTCTTCCAGTCACGCAAGAAGAAATTCTGCACGCAATCAGCAGAATCGGCATCACAAAGGCTCCCGGACCGGATAACAATCCCAATATTGCCCTCAAGACTGCGATACTCGCTCACACCGACATCTTTGTGAATCTTTATTATTCTTGCTTGAGGGAAGGGGTGTATCCAGAAAGATGGAAAAAACAGTGCTTGGTGCTCCTCCCTAAGGGGAATAAATCTCCCGAAGATCCATCATCATACCGGCCATTGTGTATGCTTGACACAGCTGGCAAGGTTCTGGAGAGAATTATTAGTACCAGACTGGAGAAAGCTGTGGAGGAGGCCTTTCGGAAAATCAGTATGGTTTCCGCAGAGCCCGCTCGACTGTTGACGCAGTCCAGCTTGTCATTAACACCGCCCGACAAGCAATGGGAGGAAGTAGATGGAAGAGAGGCCCAAAACAGTACTGTGCTGTCGTTACGTTGGATATTAAAAATGCATTCAACTCGGCCAGGTGGAGTAATATTCACCAAGCTCTCCTCAGATTTAATGTGCCTACGTACTTGAGGAAGATTGTAGCCGAGTATCTGAGTAATAGAGCCCTGATTTACAATACAAATAATGGGCCGAAAGTACATAATATCACGGCTGGTGTCCCGCAAAGGTCGGTATTGGGTCCACCATTATGGAATGTGATGTATGACGAGGTTCTTCGGCTTCCCCTTCCAGAAGGCACCAGTATTATTGGTTTCGCGGACGACATTGCTATCGTCGCCGTAGCGAAGTACATTGAGGAAATTGTGTATATTTGCAACGAAGCGATCGCTATTGTTAGTCAGTGGTTGAAGTCCCCAGGGCTGCAGTTAGCTGAGCACAAGACTGAGGTTATTCTAGTCACTAGCAGGAAAAAGAGAGAAACCATCACTCTCAAAGTCGGAGACCGCCGCATTGCATCACAACCGTCGATCAAATATCTTGGTCTCATGATTGACGCCCGTCTGACATTTGCTGACCACCTGAAGTTCGCCAGCAATAAAGCTGCGGTAATTAATGCAGCACTGTCGAGACTAATGCCCAACAAAGGACCCTGTCAGGAGAAACGGAAGCTTCTGGCCTTGGTTGTGAGGTCCGTCTTGCTCTATGGAGCCCCAGTATGGGCCAACTCCACGTCGATAAATAGTTACATCCGAGGGATGACGCCAGTGTACAGGTTATCAGCATTGCGGGTAGCTTGTGCATTCCGCACTGTGTCAAACAATGCAGTGTGCGTCATCGCGGGGATGCCTCCTGTCGATATCTTGGCGCAGGAGAAACGGAGGCGATATCACAAAGAAGAGGAGAACCCAGACTGCTCGACAACACTGCTCGAATGGCAGGATCGATGGAACAAGTCCATTAAAGGAAGATGGACGTACCGTATCATTTTCTCCATTGCACCGTGGATCAACCGTAAACACGGCGAAGTAAATTACTTCTTGACTCAGCTGTTGTCTGGACATGGATGCTTTCTGGCATATCTCCACAGGTTCAAGCTGGAGGATACCCCATTCTGTCCACTATGTGAACCTGCTGTCGAAGACGCCGAGCATGTGTTCTTCCAGTGCCCGCGATACCATCTGCAGCGGCACGTTATGAGTATACTCGGGATCGACACGCTGACACCCGAAGCAATGGTTGGGTGCATGCTCGCCTCAGAAACCAGCTGGGATGCGGTGAGTGCATATGCGCAGACCATAATAGCTGAGCTCAGGAGAATAGAAAGGGAAAGAAGGGAAGTCGATTGATCCTTCCTACGTTTTGGCGAAGAGAAGTGGCTTGTGACTAAGCCTCTCTAATCCACTCCCCGTGATGTAATGCCTAACGGTGGTTCCGCGGGGAGGATGGAGGAGAAGGGAGGTTGGTTTTAATGGGAAATAATCCCACACTATCATGAGGTACGGGCCACATGGTGTCTTTTGAAGATTTCCACCTACCCTCGTAAAAAAGAAAAAAAGACACACACACACACAGACACACAGACAGACACACACACAGACACACACACACAGACACACACACACAGACAGACACACACAGACAGACACACACACACAGACACACACAGACGCACACGCATAGACACACACATAGACACACTCACATAGACACACAGACACACACACAGACAGGCAGACGTCCCACAATCGATTTTTCGCTGTGAAGGACCCACAAAACATTGATTTTGACTATACAGCGAGTTAGAGATTGTAATTTATTGTATATAGAAACAAATTGTATCCCGTTTTCATGACCAGGACTTGTCAATAAGAGTTTTTCGGTAAACAAAATCGCCGTTTTCCGTCGCACGTTCATAAGATTTTCTTCTTCAAGTGCGAGAAATTAAACATTTTAAAGTTGACGGTGTTTCCTGGGAGGTATGAAATTATGTTTTTTCTACCCACATTTACCAAAAAGTACTTCATGATTTAAATCATACCTCGTCGGAAACTGCATTTGAAAGTCTCTAAAATGGTGGATTTATTTATGAATGATGTCTTACATGGAGCGATACTTGGTGTCAGCTTTTGGATGTGCAAGACAAAAATTGAAGTGAATCTATGAAGTGAGAGATTTGTTTCAAAATACATATACTATTTGTTGTTATTGTTATTATTATTATTGTTATTATTATTTCATAATAAATCCCTAGACTTGTACGTTTTCTCGTTTCAGAAAAGACGCAACCCAAAACGGCGGTGACTGTTCTGCAGGAATTGATGATTCAAAGGGGTACTCCACCCAAATATGATTTAGAATATGATGGTACTGGATCACACATCCCAGTATATAGATATAGAGTGTATGCAAACAATTTTTCAGGTAAGTGTAAATAATTGTAAGTTTTGATTCACTTGTACCACCAAAAGTTAACTTTCTTTAATGTAAGTGCAGTAAACCCTCTTCTGCACTTACTCGCTTAACAAGAAAGTACTTCGGTCCCGGCGTGGGATTACGGTAATACGGACATTTATAATGCTCGGGTAACATGAATTTTTGTAACATGAACTCCGATTATTTCGGTCCCTTAGAATTCGTGCTGATGTGGGTTGACAATAATATATATATATATATATATATATATATATATATATATATATATATATATATATATATATATATATATTCTATCACACCCACCTGCTACCTTCCAACACGTGGGGAGAGCGTGATAGTATGAATGCTCGTGAAGCGAGCTTATAATTCTCAGGAAGCAGGATCTTTTGGGTATGAGAAAGATCTGAACCCTTGACACAATGAAGCAGATAAAATACGAATAAAATGAACATATATTCAAGGCAAAAACAACAGTGACACAATTATATAACAGAATAATGCACTTTGGTCACTTAAAAAAAGGAAAAACAAGGCAAAACAAAAAAAAAATTGGCGTCACCTCGACTGCCTGAACACACTTTCACCAATTACAATTTACAATTTGCTCATTTCTCTTTCTGAATTTTCATCTACCAAATTATTTTACTCTTTTAACCTCAATTTTTTTCCATGCACGGCTTTTAAAATGAATTTTACACTTGTTTTAAGGAATCCCTTTTACAGGTGCTAGCCTTGGGCGTCGCACTCACTATTACACTGAAATTTAAAGAGAAAAAACAATAAAACGTAATATACACGTTACTTAAATCTGACCCCTTTGCAAATAACACAAAGCAATTACTTTTAACACACTACAATAAACTGTGACTTTTCCAGATAACATCAACTGTACAACATGTGGGAATCATGAATTATTTACGTAAAATTGTACAAGGTATGGCCTATTTGAATAAATTTAATGATACGTGCAGTAAATGAACTTGAAACTGCCACTCACATCGTTCGGAATACTTCTCCCACATATTCTGGACTTTTCACCCACTCTTAGTATGAACTGTCGTGTATTTTACGGCTATTCTCTTTCCCCAACTGATCGCCGCATAAAAGTTGCCAGTTCCTTTACCTCAAAAGCTCCGCATCGCTCGCCTGTAGGTAACCTTGCGGATTTTCTGCCGCTCGCAGCCCCGCGTTGCCACCTTCTTCGCTTGCTGTCCCACGACGTTACAAATTTCCTCTTCTCGAACTCTGGACTCTGCCACGCCTCCAATTTCCACACCGTTCTCCCGTTCTCCGGACTCGTACGATTCTCGTTCCAGACCAAATCTTTCTCACCTACGCTTCGCTCTTCCTGGGGTCGTCCTTCTTCGTTGATACGTTTCCCAAGCTAACTTTTAACTACCAAGTTAAAATAAACTCCTACGCTATCAAGTTACAATCGCCTTCAGAACTCAGTCTAGTCGCCGTCGCTGCTGCAATCATAGAGAACTCCTCCGAGGCGCGCCGCGATACTTATGGTACTCGCGCCTGGGGAAATTTTTGGACGGGTGAATATTCTCTTTTCGTGACCTCCCGGAAAAACATTATTCGCTGGATCGGGCGTCAGAGTTCGAAAAGCTGTGGGTAGATGACGCGTTTACAAGCCATCGCTCCGCCGCGTACCCTACTCCTCTCTGTTCACGGGCTTCTTCTCGTAGCTGATGGTGGCGTTATGGAGTTGTCTAATCCCATGACGTCACAATATATATATATATATATATATATATATATATATATATATATATATATATATATATATATATTGTCACAAACCCCACAATGCCTACGCAGCATCGGCGGAGACGTGGACAGCGAAGATATGCCCGAACGTCGGTCACTGATCGAAAAAGGCGCTACCTGTTAGTTGCGGCCTGAAGCGCGGCGGCTGTGTACTTTCGGAATATGGGAAGCGCGGTAGGGTTGTACCGTGACGTCACTGCAACATTTAAACGGCGGACCAGCGAGGAAAAGAGCCCCTTCTTGTGTGAGACGCCGAGGTGAGAAGTCGAGTAAGGTAGCGGAATAGTTGAGGTAGAGAAGCGGTAGTTTTGGAGGTGGTAGGAAGTGGGAAATTATAGAGTAGCGAGGCTACGTGGTGTAAGGAGAACATTATAAGAGATTGCAGTAAGAACTGTGAAATTTAGAACGGATCAGAATAGTGGCTGTGGTTGCGGAACTGTGAGAGTTTTTGTAAAGCACTAGTGAGGCGTCACGCTAACTAGCACACGCGGGGAGACTGGGCAATACGCGTACTCGTGTCGCAAGGAGGCGGGCGAAGAAGACTGGACCGTGGATCTGGTGGTGGGCGTAAAGAAGACTGGTAGGTGGATCTGGTGGAGGGCGTTAAGAAGACTGGTACGTGGATCTGATGGTGGGCGTTAAGAAAACTGGTCCCTGGATCTGGTGGTAGGCACAAAGGAGACCGAGTGGCCTTTGGAGCGGCATTGAAGCGGGCTACGTTGCAGGAACGCGAGTGGCGTCACGGCTGAATTCCCAAATTTGCATAAAAGGAGGTGGGAGACAGGAACTAGAAAGGTAATGTTGGCACCAGAAACAAAAATACTAAAATTTACATGTTCGCCTTAAAATTGAGTACCGGTGAAGTATTTCATAACCTCGTACACCGGTAGTACATTTCATTCCGAAGCTGTATTAAAGATAATTAATTTGTGTTCCTCATTTTGTATGTAATTGACGAGGAAATCTCGTACGCGAATACCAGTAAGACGTGTAATAATGTGTGCTGGTAAATTAATTCAGGAAGTATGAAAAAAAGTAATTAAATTTCATTCACTAGTGTTGGCCAAGCAAGAACTTCGTGCACGGACGTTATAAGGAAAATATCGCTAGCTAGGCGAAGAGTGAAACCATAAGCAAATATTTCTTTTGTAAATTTATCTTAAAAGTCTGACCATCAGTGGTTTGCGTGCGTTCAAACGCGCAGCTAACAATTGAGTATTTTTTGTTCTCTTATTTTCGTGACAGTGTAAAAGGGTTGATTTGTGCAATATTTCAAGAATATATTACTGTTTACCTAATTCTGTCTGGGTGTGTCTTTCTCATATCCTAAAGATTCTGCCCCCTGAGATATTCAAAGCTCGAAAGAGCATTCTTTCGGGCGACTGCTACACTAGGCGTTAGAATATATAATATATATATATATATATATATATATATATATATATATATATATATATATATATATATATTCTACGTCACTATATATATAGTGACGTCATGGGATTAGACAACCCCATAACGCCACCATCAGCTACGAAAAGAATCCCACGAACAGAGAGGTGTAGGGTACGCGGCGGAGCGATGGCTGGTAAACGCGCCATCTGCCCGCAGCTTTTCGAACTATGACGCCCGAACTAGTGAATAATGTTTTTCCGGGAGGTCACGAAAGGAGGAGAATATTCACCCCTCCAAAATTTCCCCAGACGCGAGTACCATAAGTATCGCAGCGCGCCTCGGAGGAACCCTCTTTGATTGCAGCAGCGACGGCGACTAGACGGAACTCTCTATGACTGCAGCAGCGACGGCGACTAGACTGAGCTCTTTTTGAGTGCAGCCGCGACGGCGATTGTAACTTGATAGCATAGGAGTTTATTTTAACTTAGTAGTTAAAAGTTAGCTTGTGAAGCGTTTCTTCGAAAGTGAGGTAATTAAGAACTGGAGTTCACAAGCATTCTTCACATTCACAATATTTAATAGAGCAGGTGAAGTGACTGTTTGACTCCGAAATAATTTTCAAATTTGTAAAATTCGCGCAGAAGGACATTAACTAAATCGAGCATCTCATATTGCACGCTGAGACCACACATGCCCAAAGTGTGGTACGTAGGCCGAGTATTTCAAGCATAACTTCAGCTACATTATTTATTCGAGGCTGGAAGCGCGAACGAACTTGTACGAGACGCGGTAGAAGAAGGACGACCCCAGGAAGAGCGAAGCGTAGGTGAGAAATATTTGGTCTGGAACGAGAATCGTACGAGTCCGGAGAACGGGAGAACGGTGTGGAAATTGGAGGCGTGGCAGAGTCCAGAGTTCGAGAAGAGGAAATTTGTAACGTCGTGGGACAGCAAGCGAAGAAGGTGGCAACGCGGGGCTGCGAGCGGCAGAAAATCCGCAAGGTTACCTACAGGCGAGCGATGCGGAGCTTTTGAGGTAAAGGAACTGGCAACTTTTATGCGGCGATCAGTTGGGGAAAGAGAATAGCCGTAAAATACACGACAATTCGTACTAAGAGTGGGTGAAAAGTCCAGAATATGTGGGAGAAGTATTCCGAACGATGTGAGTGGCAGTTTCAAGTTCATTTACTGCACGTATCATTAAATTTATTCAAATAGGCCATACCTTGTACAATTTTACGTAAATAATTCATGATTCCCACATGTTGTACAGTTGATGTTATCTGGAAAAGTCACAGTTTATTGTAGTGTGTTAAAAGTAATTGCTTTGTGTTATTTGCAAAGGGGTCAGATTTAAGTAACGTGTATATTACGTTTTATTGTTTTTTCTCTTTAAATTTCAGTGTAATAGTGAGTGCGACGCCCAAGGCTAGCACCTGTAAAAGGGATTCCTTAAAACAAGTGTAAAATTCATTTTAAAAGCCGTGCATGGAAAAAAATTGAGGTTAAAAGAGTAAAATAATTTGGTAGATGAAAATTCAGAAAGAGAAATGAGCAAATTGTAAATTGTAATTCGTGAAAGTGTGTTCAGGCAGTCGAGGTGACGCCAATTTTTTTTTGTTTTGCCTTGTTTTTCCTTTTTTTAGTGACCAAAGTGCATTATTCTGTTTTATAATTGTGTCACTGTTGTTTTTGCCTTGAATATATGTTCATTTTATTCGTATTTTATCTGCTTCATTGTGTCAAGGGTTCAGATCTTTCTCATACCCAAAAGATCCTGCTTCCTGAGAATTATAAGCTCGCTTCACGAGCATTCATACTATCACGCTCATTCATACTAGCACGCACTCGCATTCATACTAGCACGCATACTATCACGCAAGGAAAGTTGTGATAAGTACATAGAACACAGGAGTAAAACAAGGATCTCCACTGTTCCCTGCACTTTTTAGTTTATAAACTGACAATGCCATAAAGGAATGGCAGAGAGCTTTACCGACAGAAAGCTCTAGAGTTTCTGGAACAGGCTTAAGAACAATTTTTAATTTTGACGATCATGTTATTTTGGAAAACTTGGAGGATAGATTGCAGAATGACATCTATACCTTGCAAAATATACTACAGAATTACGAGTTGCGGATATCTACTCAAAAATCTAAAGTAATGCCTTTTGTGAGCAAGCATCATTTGGGGTGCAAAATAGTTGTCGAAAACATCATACTAGAACAAGTGTCAGAATTTAACTACCTCGGTCTTAACATCTATTGTGACAAGAATGTCATCCAGAAAAACCTCAATAAATTTCGGGCAATGTGTGTAACAATTCAAAGAAATCTTAAGAACAAAATAAGTAAGGGCACACAAATTAAATTTTACAAGGTGATGGTGGTTCCTGTACTTGAATATGATTTCGAAAATTGCATGAATCGCTCAGACAGAAGGGAAATTGAGGCTGCTGAAATGCGATTTCTAAGATCTGTTGCAGGATATACGCTTCTAGACCACATAAGAAGCGAAGACAACAGAAGGGAACTAAAAATATTCAACCTCAATATGAGAATCCAAGTGCGAAAACAGAAATAGTTACATCATATCCAACGGATGACTGATGTGAGACTACCGAATAAGGACCTCCACTACTCACCCCAAGGATCTCGAGATCCAAGTAGACCTAGAAGAAGATGGATAGACGATCTTCTTGGCGACGGAACAGGCCATTCGGCCTAGTCCTTGATGATGATGATGATGATGATGATGATGATGATGTATAGTCAGAATCCTGGTTTTGCGTGTCCGTGATACCTAAAAGCTAATTAACGACAAAACGTCTCTGTCCTCCTCGAGGTCGGCCAGATCAATTGGGGAATATCAGTGTTGAAAATAATGCTGTGAACGGTTTAGTTGTTACTGTTGTCCACAGATGGACATGGAGATAGACAAACGTTTTGCCGCAAACGAATCGTGAGGCATGAAGGACCCACAAAACGTGGATTCTCATTACATAACTTATTAAAACAATCGTTTCATTAGTTTAGTTCAATTTATTGGAAAATACACTAATGGATACTGCTTCTGTAAAGCACTGTTTTTGTGATGGTTGTGAAAATTTATTAAATTTACTGCTTGATATTTGTGAAAATATACTTAAATTAAAGGGTCTATTATTTAAAAGGACTATTCCACTCATGAAATTTCAGCCAATATCGTGCAAGAACTGGGACCCTACCAGCCAATTAGAGAGGACTTTACAATGCACATTTATCAGTTATTGATTATCACCTCCTAGGAGGTGATAATTTTTTTTTATTACTTCTCGTTCGACAATTGTCTTTCGAGGGTTTTGAGAATACAAAATATTACATGGCTTCTTAGGATATGACCATCCTTAAGTCGCGGTTGGTTTCTGAACTTTATTGAAGTTTTTATTTTTAGATTTTTGTTCTGAGATTAAAGATGGTATACTGGTGGAAAGGTACGAGGGGAAAGCCAAGTTAAGGAGGTCTAAGTTTATCTTGATATGATTCTTGATATGATATCTTGATATGATTCGCGGACTGCTATTGTTTCTTCCTAGGTTGAATCTTGCAGTGCAGGGAGCATCTGGTGGGTGGTTGAAGAAATTACTGGCAAGATTTTTTATTGTCTCCTCAAATTCTGGTATGTTTAGTTCCCGTCGGATTTGTCGGTTGGGGATGAACCATGGCGCATTGAGAGTTATTCTCAGATATTTATTTTGGAGAACACTAAGTTTTTTGATGGAGCTTGGTGCAGCACCACCCCATACTGGGCATGCGTAGGACATGGTTGGTAATGTAACTGACTTAAAGATTAATAGTCTGCATTCTAACCTCAGGGGTGAACGGCGATTTATAATATGTGATAAATTGGAAATTTTAATTTTTGTTTTGTCAATGACTGCATTGACATGGGGTTTCCAGGTGAGTCTTTTATCGAAGAGTACCCCGAGGTATTTTATAGGGGAGGTTGACCATGGGATTTTTGTTCCTTGGATTATAATTTCGGGAGGATTTTTGGGGTGGCGGAGAGTAAAGATTTTGCAGATACTCTTATGTGGATTAATTCTAACTCTCCAATTCTGAGTCCATTCTACATAGTTATTCACGCTCTCTTGTAGGTGATCCTTTGCTACTAAAATATAGGGGTTTGTAGCTTAAATTGCTACATCATCTGCGTATAATGCTAAATTAGCGTCACCTTCAGATGGAATGTCGTGGCAGTAAATATTAAATAACGTGGGAGAGAGATCTGATCCTTGAGGAACGCCTGCGTTGATTTGGAATGTTCTTGAAGTGACATTGTTTATTCGAACTATAAATTCTCTGTTGGAGATGAAACTTGTTAATATTTTTATTAAATAGTCAGGAATACCCTGGTCGTGCAATTTATACTCGAGACCTCTATGCCAAACTTTGTCGTAGGCATGGCTCATGTCTAAGAAAGCTGATGTTGTGTGCTCTTTTCGGTGGAAACCGTGAGCTATGTCTTCCGTTAATCTTAATAATTGGTGCGAGGTTGAATGATTTGGTTTAAAACCGAATTGGAAAGGCGGAATTGCATTTGAGATTGTTAGGAAATTATTGAGCCTCTCCAGAATCAGCTTCTCAAATATCTTAGAGTGGGAAGGAGGCTTATGGGTCTGTAGTTTTCAGTAATTTTAGGATCTTTCTTTGGTTTAAGCACTGGTAGGACTACAGCCTTCTTCCACTTTGTGAGGAAGTAATTGAGCCGTTGAGAAGTGGTGAAGTAATTGAGCCGATCAGCGTTGTAGATCGCTGTTATAGCCGCAATTACTTTTTTGTTTAGCATTTTAATGTTAAGGTTGCTAATTCCATCTAATCCTGGAGATTTTCTGACTTTCATGTGTTTGATTATATTCATGGTCTCTGACGGTGATATGTACTTAGTCGCAGCGGCAACAGTGGTTCTCTCTAGTTTAAAGAAATCCTCTATTTGGTTGTTGAAGGCAGAGTGTATAATTGGGTGAGGTTTGAAAGTGTTTTCCAGAAGTTGAGCGATAGCGTTCGTCTTTTCTTCGTCTGAGAATGCCGTTGATGTTCCTAATTTTAATGGCGGAATTATGGATTTGGTTCGAGATAACCGTTTTACTGTTGACCACAGATGTCTCGAGTTTAGGTGAATTTCTGATAGGTACGTTTTGTAATTGTCATATCGAAATTGGTCAAGTCGTTGCTTTATTGTCCTTGTAAATTTATTTAGTTTCTGTGTAACGTCCCTTCTTGTAATTTGCCAGTATCTTCTCCAGTTATTTTTGGATTTAATTAAGTTCAATATTTTGGACGGGATTGGTTTAGGTTTAGAATTAGGCAGCATTATCGTAGATTGTTTTACCGCAGAAATTATGGATTTTGTTAGATTATCTATCTCCGAATCGATTTCTTGGATGGTGGTGAGTTTTTGAGGGAATTTGTAGTTGATACTCATCAAGTTGAGAATTTATTCCAGTTGGTAATACCTCTATGAGTTGAGCCAGAATCTTTGGACATCTGTGATGAGAGTGATATGATCACTGGATTGTGGTCGGAGTCTAGTTCTGGTAAAAAGTCTAGTTCTGATAAATTTTGCGCCTTGTTTTGTCTACAGATAGACGTTATGTAATTTTGCCATTATTTTTATTCCATGGTCTGGTGTGTATCTTTTGTTTGAAATTGTTTGAACGCAAAATGTTGCAGCAAAGGTTTGGTTCGACGTCGAATGACGAAATAGTGGAAATTATTTGTAAATCCAAACCAAATAACACACTCAACAACAGGAAATATATTTGGAATCAGTTTAAAAAATTTTGTGAGGAAAGGAAATATAAATTAACCGCGAGTAATACAAATCAGGAAATATCAAATATCTTAAAAGATTGGAGCATGAATATGAGAAAAGTGAATGGTGAAGAATATAAAGAATATTCCGAGAAAACGATATGGAACATGACTGCGAAAATGATACAAGAGAAATTTTTCAATAGAAATATTAATTTCCCACCCCTTTACAGGTATTGAATTTCAAGTCGCTAGAGAGACTAGAAATGCAAAGAGAAAGTTATTAGAAAACATTCCGGAGAAACGAAATGTTAGTGCAGTAGCTCTTAAATCTCTAGAGTACCAATTAATTATTGATACGTGTGAAGAAAATACGCCAAAGGGGTTACAAATAAAGTTCTTTCTTGCCGCCTCACTAGAATTAGCGTGGCGTGGTGGAGAAGCGGCAAAATGTTTAGTCTATTATTTCCAAACGGAATTAAGTCATGATGGTAAAGAAACCGGTAGAATAGCCTATAATCCCGTATTTTCTAAGACTTGTAAAGGAGGCGATGGAAAGCTTACAGAGACGAAATGGTTGACACCAAATGAGTCACCTTCTAGATGTCCGGTAAGATTATACAAACTTTTGGCAGAAAAACCCACAGGTAACATTAAAACTGATCGATTTTTTGTCACACCTAACCCTTCCTACCAAAAGTCAGGTATTTGGTACAAGAACTGCCCTGTTGGGGAAAATCAGTTGTCTACCTGGACGAAAACGTACACAGCTAAAGTTGGATTTGACACAAAAAAACAGAAAATAACTAATCATTCTTGTCGTTCAACTGCAGTGTCTGAAATGCTCCAAGTTGGCATACAAGAGCAAGAAATAATAAAAATTACAGGACACTCCAACACATCGTCACTCAAGACATATCTCCAAATGAATGAGGAACACCATTCTTCAATTATAATTATTATAATTAATAATTATTAATAAGTTAAGACATAGTAGCGCTTCAAATTCAACATCTTCCTTAAAAATATGCGAACAAAACACGTTTCCTTCGAATTTAAACTTTAAAAATTGTGTATTCGATAACTGTGTTTTCAAGTAATTTCACTCTTAGTTTGTCTTATATTTATTTTGTTGTTTATGATTGCCCTTATGTATATATTTATGTTTGTTGTAAAAATATTTGAATAAAACAATGTTAATTATTAATAGTACATTATATTTATGAAATTTCATTTGTGAAATAGTCTTAGTAAATTTCACTCGTGGTTTGGAAATTGTCGATAAATCCCATCCTCGCTTCGCGAGTCGGGGATTTATCGACAATTTTCAAACCACTCGTGGAATTACCTTTTATAAATATATGATAGTGTGTAAATCACTTTATTTCACTTGGGCAACCAAGGAAAACCAAACTATTGGTTTTCGATAGCCTTTATCTTAGCTTACTAACATCTATTAATTGTATGAAATAGTACAAGAGCATGTTCGTTAAAAGCACATTTGTGGGTAAAATTGTAATGGAATAAAATTTGTGAATAGATTCTTGTGTTTCAGCGACCGGATCTGGACGAACTAAAAAAGAAGCAAAACAAGAAGCAGCACTCGCCGTTCTGGAATGCATGCGACTAAATCAAATTGGGGATTCACAGCCACCACAAGAGCCTGCTGGAATGTAAGTTTTGTGTACTGTTTGTTAAATATTTTTGTTGGTTTGTTGCACAGAAATGATATGATTGTCAGAACCGTTTTAACCCTCCCTCTCATCTTCTATTCTTTTTTTCCACACTGAAACGCTATCATAAGAAGGGCTAGAATAGTTATTTAATAACAACATTTTTCTATTACATTTAAATATGTGCCTATTGTAATATGTCCACCGAACAATGTTTCTCCAGTGAGAAGTGAGAAATTTTTATAGTGCATATTTTTACATATTTTGGGAGTCTTTATAATTGCATATTATTTAGAGCATATCGTTAAAATGATATATATTTTGCTATTTAGACATGAAAATGTCAAAAAATGCAATTATTAATTACTTTATTGATGTAGTTACTACTTTTTACTAGTAATAACAATAACAACAACAACAATAATAATAGTAATAATAATAGTAATAATAATAATAATGATAATAATAATAATAATAATAATAATAATAATAATAATAATAATAATAATAATAATAATAATAATGAGTTAATAACAATAGTTACTTTTCATTAGGAAATGATTATAATTTTCGTAAGAGTTTGAAACGTCGACCTGGACATTTTCCAAGGATGAAAAGGCTCTCCAAACAGACTAATCGGCGAGATCTTGATGGCGTGGGAAATTGTGTTCTTCACGAGCAGTTGGGGCGGACAGAAAGAGAGTATACTATTTGAAACTAACCGTGGCATCTGCATTACAGTTCTGTTTTGGATGCGGGAGTGTTTGGT